>OY982575.1:1003665-1115174 GCA_963859945.1 Euplagia quadripunctaria | reverse complement strand
ATGAAACTGAACTAGACAAGAACCGGTTGGAATTATCTATACTATTTGTTTATGTAAATGCTCTAATCTCATGAACTTTTACACGGATTAAAAAAAAAATCTCTTTGTACTGGATGGATTAATCATTGAGGAAAGTTAAACAGTATGAAGCATCACGCTACGACCCTTAAGTGCAGGCCACACCGGCAGCTGGCGAGCGAGCGAGTTAGCGGGCGAAGCAAGGCGAGGGAAACTATATAAACTATACGAAGCTAAACTTTGTGAGTTCACACCGAAAACTACGGACTGACGGGTGAGCCGACGAATGACGAGCGTCGACTAGTCCGAAAAAGATCGCCAAAACAAGAGCGGGCGGGCGCACCAGCGAGAGCCACCAGCCACCAATGCTATTCGTTCACCACCTGAGCTTAGTTCAGCTCCGTAGTTCGCGGTGTGAACCGAAGTATGAAAAGAGGTGAAACGATGCTCACCCGGCTCGCTCGTTCGCTCGTTAGCTGGCAGTGTGGCCTACGCTTTAGTAGAGACCATAAACGCAGGTTTAACTATAAACGGTGAAGACAAACGAGTATAACATTAAGAAATATGGCCGAGGTAAGAAATAAATATACGAAAAGAGCCTGAAAGTGGATGAAAAGTTGAGGAGCAGTTGGATATCGTGGTATGGACATGTGATGCGGAGGGATGAGCAAAGTGTATGGAAGTTGACAGGTACAAGAGACGAGGGCGACCAAGGAAGAAGGATGAACTGTGTGAAAGAAGGTATGGCTAGAATGGGAGTAAGCAGTAAAATGATGAATGATAGGTAGGCAGATGATGATTAATAAATATATACTTTGTAAAGAAACATGACATCTAATTGAGCAAAATTTAACTTACGCATCCAGCAACTTCAACAGCAATCTGCTATATGCTGTGTATTCATCTTCTCCAAACTCCCCAGGGTGGTGCCTGGCGAACTCATAGGTATCACAGAACTGGTGCACTAGCTTCTGTCCTCTGCCATCCAGAGGAGCAGCTAAAGATGACAAGAGAAATGCGCGAAGTGACTCGCGAGGGTGACGCCGGAGACCAGCGTCTTGGCGCGCTATTTCCTCTTCTGAAACAAGTGTAAATTTAAAATAGCGCTGACATTAGATTGGAGTTGATGAGCTTCGTACAGTTGAACAGATTATCTTGAATTAAAAACACTTTCGATTTAACTACCTTTCAAATAAAAAGACTTAATCAAAATCGGTCCATACGTTCAGGATCTATGACACACAGATACACACGTTTAACTTTAAACACACCGTTTTGCGTCGGGAGTTAAAAACGAAGAGAAAATGAAATCGTTTCTTGTTTGTTTAAACGCGAGATTAACTGGAACTATCTGTCAGTTAATAATTACGTTTGTATTGGATACAGTACTCATTAAGGAACGTTTATAGGTTATGAAACATCACTCTAAGACATTTAGCAACGGAGCGGTGAATGTACGCATGTGAAACTGTGAAGAACGTATACGATTTTGGCTTGGATTCTGAACTAATACAGAAATGTGTAAAATCAAGAAAAAATTTGGAGGTAAGGAATCGTTTGTTCGATTTTTAACTCGATACTTGGATTTTGCATTAAGATAACGCCCCTGCACGTCGAGCCGGTAAAACGACGGACTATTTGACCAAGCTGGAATCAATTTGCTGGGACACCCTCCTTATAATCCGGATTTAGGCCATACGCCTTTGCACTATTAAATTATGTAAAAAAACAAGTAAAGGGACGCAAGTTTCCGAGCGATGAGAGGGATACTGGAGCAATGTCTATTACTGGCAGTGGAGAATATTTCGAAAAATAAAAAAAGTCACAATGTAGACGGGATGGTTGACTATACGGGTAGGTAGACTAATTATCAAAAACTCGACCTACGTGAAAGTGTTGCGTCATACAACTAGCCAGGAATAATCATTGTCTCCTCCCACTAAGTTGTCAGAAACGCAGCATCGCGCGTTCTTTCGAGTTCATTTGGAAGCAGGAGCATAATATCAAAAAACTATACAGCGTGTAAGTAACACCGTCGCAAATAATTTACAAAAACGTCTTTCTTGGGATACTTATTACAATCCAAAAGCCAGTTAATCATAAAAATGCGAGATTAAGGATAGTCAATAGTTTGATTTTGAACTACGCAATGTAACGCGACACGCGCACGTGTACGGTCCGGTGAATGACCTTCAGCGCACGGTGCCGTCGAAGCAGCTGATTGCATAAATGTTTTACATTACTGTTTTTGGCCGTATGGGGTTTTTACGGATTTTTTGTCGGTAAAATGTTCTGTTTACTCATTGTGATATCACTTTTAAGCAAAAAAAAAAATGAATTTTCCGGAAGAAATTTCCAATGATTTTCCACTCAGAATGATGGTCTGAATACACTATTTCAGGATTCGGTACGGTGTCACTTACACCCTGTATACGTAAGTAATTTTTTTCTAAGTTATATTATTTTTAGTAAAGCCTATATATTGGTTGTTATTTATTTTCAAGCCATTTAAATTTAATAAGCTGCCATTTAAAAAGTTTGATGGTTTGTTTATAACATTATATTTCCTTGGAAAAATTTTGAAGACGTCATCAAAAGTTACAAAGCAATCTGGGGTTAGTAGATTAATTTATAACGGGGTTGGTTGACCTAACCTATAGTAAATTAAGTTAGTTATTTGACTAAATTTCCTTCTTTCTTTTCCTCAAAAAAAAAAACAAAAGTTGTTGTTTCAGAACCAAGTGGACTATTAAACAATTCTATGACAAAATTTATGCAGCGCAGTATATATGATACTAGCAGCGCCGCCCCGCAATTTCACCCGCGTAAGTCCCGATCACGTGGGAAAATCGGGATTAAAAGTAGCCTATGCGTTAATCCAGGTCTCCAGCTATCTACATACCAAGTTTCATAGCAATCGGTTCAGTGGTTTTTTGCGTGAAAGAGTAACAAACATCCATCCATCCATCCATCCATCCATCCATCCATCCATCCATCCATCCATCCATCCATCCATCTATCCATCTATCCATCCAAACTTTCACATTTATAATATTAGTGGGATTAAATAAATATATTATAATGTATATACATAAATCCAATATTGTCAGCGACAGTAACATACAGTGTCAATATAGTCTTACCAAGTGTTTTTACATCATCAACTGCTCTGAACCGGTAATGATAAGGCTGCTGAGGTTCCAGGATATAGTGTGATGGTTCTGTACTCAGCAGTCGGGGCTCATGCATAATTCTCGGAACAGCTTCTATACGGCGCTCAAGCTCTCTCTTTAAGCACTGGAATGGAAAAATTTTGTGTGAAATAAGAAAAAGGGATGATTAATTGAATCTGTTGTAAATTACTTTTAAAACATATTGTGGCCAGTCTGGAAACAAATTGTTTATTATAATATTATCTATACTCAATCAACCAACCTTGCTTTTGGATAAGGCAACGGAATCGTGAAGCGCACAACAGTCGTTGGACTAACATACCTGGCTACCACATACGCTCAATCGAATAGACATCTGAATAGTTGTAGGAACCATTTAGAAATTTTCATCATTAGTGCGACAGACACCGCATGTCTCAACACAGAGGAAACGGCCGCCCACGATATCCTGGAGTGGGAGGGAGTGGTCACAAGACGGGTGAGAATCCTCGCCCAACGTCCCAGGAGGCTTCTGTGCTTCTGGAAGGAGCTACGCTGGCTTAACTAGCCAGCCTTATCTTAACGCCTAATGAACCGTTTTTGAGTCCGAATGCGGTATCAGAGCCCTCTACCATTATCAATGTGACTTTGTTTTATTATATTATTATATTATCTATAATAATATAATAAAACCTGAATAGTTTTTTTTTTATGTTTGATTGTTTAAATATGCTTATCTCTGGAACAATTATTCAAATTTGAATAATTCTTTTTGTATTGGATAGAATATTTATTTGAGGAAAGTTATGGGCTATTTAATATCATGCTAAGACCCTTACAAGCACAATAGTGACCATAAACATAGGTGAAACTGCAGGGTAAGGCTAGTTCAGAATAGAAAGGATTAATAGCTAAGCTAAGGGTTTATAATAATACAATATTCTTATTGAACTTTTTATATGCCTAGTTTTTTTTTAATTATAGGGCGCAAACGAGCAGACGGGTCACCTGATGGTAAGTGACTACCGTTGCCCATGGACACCTGCAACTCTGAAGAGTCGCAAGTACGTTGCCGGCCTTTGAGATGGGAGTATGCTCGGTATATAGGTCCGGAAATACCACAGGCGACAATTTGCTCCAGATATTGGTTGCGCAAGGCAAAACATTTCTGAAGAACCGCACAGAGGTGGATTGCCAATTATCCAAGTGATAGGGATGAAAGTTTTGTCGCGTTGAACGATGGCGAAACCCTACGGCCGGTATAAGTCCGAACAATTCCTCGGAGCACTCATAGTAAGGCTTACTTAGTGGTAACATTAATTATAGTGCAAATATTGAGAGCTATCCCTTTTAATACTTATAATGTCTGCACTTCTTTTACTTATAAACTTTATGTATTAAAAATTATACATTTGTTTGTAAAAAGGGGTACAAAGAATTATTGTCTTAGGGGACTTTGTTCTAAGCTAAAAATCAAAGTCTCATGAAATAGACATACTTGTGACAGAAGATCACGTGGTTTTAGTTGGTTCAGTTCCGACATACTACTTTACTTTTACTGAAGCGACTGCCACCAGACCTCCACAACCCAAGTACTAGGCGAAATTGAAAGTTCTGTAGTTAGACCAGGTTGTTGGACTTTTTACAGCTCCCAACTACCCGTAACGAATGCCAGTTTAATGTGCTCTCTGAGGCACAGAGGGGCCTCAATGTGTTAAGAATGGTCACCCATCCTAGACTGACCTGGCTAGTATTACTTAACTTTGTAATGTGCTAACCTACTGGGTTACTACTTATAAATGGTAAAATATTGTAAATGCTGCTTGTATAAATATGACTGTGGCAAGGCCATAATTTTGGGTCAGCTGTGTACCTATTTGAAAAAGTCTAAGATGCAACTTAAATATCTTCTATTTTTAAAAAGTATTTCTTCATGACGATATTTAAAAAAAGAAATTAACCACTTTTGATTGATCAGTCTTGTGTATGCATTTCAGTCTCTTACAACCAGTCAACGTCAGGTAGAGATTAAGAATTCAGGTAGAAAGACGAAAGCCCATTAATACGTAGAACTCACTTTTTTAGCATCAGCACCGATGGGTACATGGGGTCCTCTCCGGGACCGAAGGGCGAATCTTGTAATTTGTCTTTTGGCGAATATGAATAAGATCACAAATGTAAGGACACCACCACTAATTATAAATATTATGTTTAATATACTGGTAAAATCCTGCATTGTTTAAGTTTTATTCAAAATTAAATATAAACACAATCTAATCTCCAATAAATCTCTATTTTTATTGAAATTGTAATTATCGGGCTTGTTTCATTTCTCAAAACAGTGACAAAGAATGGGACAGCAGTATACAATGTATATTAGTGTGAAAGAAATGTAAAATTATTGCAATGCTAAACTAAGCTAACTAAGCATGCGCTACGACTACGAATAGAATGACATCAGTGACACCTTGCTGTCACTCGTTTGACATAATTTTGTTCGTTCAGTATCGTAAGTATTCGTAAGACTTCGTTCGTCGTAAACCCTAACACAACCAGTCATTATCATTTTTCTATACGGACAGACAAGACTTAACTAGTTTGAATAGAAGAGCTAAAAGTTTATTGAAAAGGTTTCTTACTTGTAGGAGTTAAAATCCTACCCCTTCAGGAGATAGGGCAGGATACAGGCATGAGTGTATGTATGTAGTATGTTTCTTGTTTGCTGGTCTTTTATTATGCACTTACTAGCTTTTGCCCGTGGCTTCACTTAGCAAACAGTACGTTTTTTTGGATGAAAGGGGTGTGACCCTAAGTCCTCCTTTGTATCCTTGATTACGTGTATGCAAAATTTAGGTAGGGTTTTATACGAACAGATATACATTGATTTTTATATATTAGATTGCTCTGGAGCCATATATATGTGTCAAAAATTCTAAACCCGTATATATAATTACGTATGTTGTTTACTTTATAGGTTTCGTTAATAGTCGTAGCGCGTAACGACACAGTAACGCACACATTATACCTGTTTAAACTTTAAGTTACTTCATTGCATTAAATGGTTGTAAAATAGTAAAAGTCCCATTACATGAATAGTTACATTATATAAACTCAAAATATAGGAAGTTGTAAGTCCTACGTAGGACCATAAACCTTTGTCTATGACTTTATAATAAATTAAGCAGGTACGCGATGAGGCACCTACTTACTTTAACGTGATCAGGCTGGTGGTGGTGGTGGTCATACCTAGAAACGCTTATTATTTATTCATCGTTTATCATACGCCGTCGCCTACACAAAACGAACATAAATTCCTTCATCATGATTCTTTCTATTGAAGAGTTGGGAGCGGCACGAATGTCTTTGGCGGAAAACGCTACTTGCATACTAATATTGAAATGGCGGCGACGTGCGATGACCAACAGACGTTGTTCAATTATGGAAAACGAATGTCGATTGTCAATCGAGTGCTTACAGTGGGCACAATAGGTTTCTTGACAAATTTGGTTTCGTTATATTCCATCGGATGTCATTTCGATTCAGTATACATTGCCTGCGTTGCCTTTAATAGTGGTAGTCATAGGAATATTGTTTTCGGTCCATCTTTGACGTAATGGAAGCATCGTGATTGTCTATTTGATAGCTTCAAATAGCTCAAAGAAATAAGGTAGTTATTATTGCGTACAGAATTTGATTGTAAATTGACTTATAGATTTTGACTAGATTGACTTGATTGACTAGAGTTATATTTTAATTTGGGAAGAGCACACTTACGAAATATCTATGTCGTAGGTAACTTTAAAAAAACATACTTAATCGATGGACACACTCTGACAACAAAGTTGGCTAACATAGGGCTGCCATCCGTCTGGGTTTCCCCGGATTTATCCTAGTTTAGAGGGCGTCCGGAGAGCGTCCGGGTGGGGTTTTCAAAAAGCGTCCGAGTAAAACCCGGACACTCTGTGCCAGGGGCAACTTATAATTATTAGATGAACAAGCTGATTGATTTAATTAAAAAAAATGTATCGGCCTTTTTTTTAAGGTGTCCGGGAAAGAATCTCGATTTCACACATGTATCCGGGATTATTGAAGAGATTGTCCGGAGTCGGCAATTTAAGTGATGGCAGGCCTAGGCTAACAGAATAATAGTTTACTTACTACGCAAATAAATAGTAGGGCTATTTATTTGTGTAGTAAGTACTTATAAATGTACCTATATGTTATTTCGATTGAACCATTAACTAGGTAACACTTAAAACATTATCATTTCATGCAGCCGAAGAGTAGGTACGATAGATAGCTAAATAAATAAATATTAGTAACTTTATACTCGTGAATCTCCAGACTCTAAATTACGTCGCTTTCATATGTTAACTGGCATAATATTATGTAGGTATGTTCAGCTCGTGACCTCTCGTTTAGCAGGAGAGTCTTGTCGCGGCACCGCGTCGTATTGACATGTTAGTGCTAAAATCACTGCCCTTGTAAAGAGGTTAGTGTTACAAAATAGCCATTTATATACTTTACATACGTGATACAATACCTACAGTTGTTGGTACTTACGTTTGTTTACGTCCAGTTACGTGTCTATGGGTTTCTTTTATAAAATAGAATAGATACAACTAGTAGTAGATATTATTAAGTTGATTTTGCACGACAGAACAAATACCTTACACACTTATGTATAATACATACCCATAAATCTTTTTTATAAGCTAACACGTGGTTTAGGTAAATATAAAGAACCTATAATACATAAATATAGCACTAGACAAGTTAAACATACATCAAACAATAAAGAATTAGGTATGGTGGGAAAAGAATAAGACGATACTTTACTTCAACAATATATTAATTTCATTGCATTTATAATTGCGTGATGAGCACAATAATTTGTTCTGTGTCTGGGTGTAATTTATCTATAATATGTAAGTATATAATTATTTAGAAATACATAAATATGTTTATCAGCAGTCTGGTTACCATAGTACAGGCTCTGTCTAGTTTGGGATCAGACGGGCGAGCGTGAGATGTGTGGAGTTATTTCATTTCATTTCACTTAATAGGATAGATTTTATAAGAGATATAAAATAATATTATTATGTAAGTTATATGTGTAATGGGCTATCCATAAAATACATCACACGAGTTTCAAGATTTGTTTTTTTTTTTAAAAGTGTAGCTGCGTTTGTAGTCTTTTGTTTACAGTATATTTTGTGTTAAATACTAAGAGCAATAATTACTTGCTCTAAGGTTAAATACTTTATAATTTTGACAAGTGACGTCGTCGTCGAAAAAAAAGCCCTTGTCATTGTCACACAATGTCACACTTCGTTGACCCTCCCTCCACTTCTTAACGTGTAACCTAATTTATGAAGGGCCCCTATAGTGTATTAGGATAAGTGTATATTTATGTATGTGCCTTATAACCATATAATGTGTGTACCACTAAGTAAAAATGCAAAAAAAGCGCCATTATCGCTAACAAACTGGTTAGCTAACAGTTTGGCGATGTTTGCAATTATAATTACAAAAAAAATATTCAAGCTAACATCTATTAGGTCAATATGAAACCAATCTAATATTAAAATTCATTATTTTTAGTGTTTTTAGGGTTCCATTCTTCAAAAGGAAAAAGGAAACCTTAAAGGATCACCTTGTTGTCCGTCTGTCTGTCAAGAGCCCTTTTCTCAGGCACACCTTGACGTATCAAGTTGAAATTAACATAAAATACTTATATCTGCGGTCCCCAGAAGCTGTAAAACAACCAAGGTTTCTAAGTCAACGCAATAAAAAGATACGGCCATTAAACCATAGATTTAAACCAGTTTGAATTTCGCAGGTAAATCAAAACCCTTAGGGTACTTCCCATTGACCCAGAATAATTAAATTTGGCAAGAAGCAAGGTCTCACAGCACAACTTAAGATTCGAAAATTGTTAATTTGTTATTATATCTTATATCCAACACTCCTGGCGACTTTTTCTTCGTTTATTAATTCCAATGATAGATTTTAACGCGTTAAATTTACACAGTCGAATTCTTTGTTTAAATTGAAACATTAGGCTAGACAACACAAGAATATGCACACATTTTAATAGAATGCAGATGTATTTTAATGTAATTAACATCGTATTTGAATTATTTAATTATTACAGGTTTTTGTACCTTCACAGTCGCGTCGCCGCCGCGGCTTTTGTTACGTTTGCTTTTGCGGCCCTGGCGTAAACGCTAACAACCTGCACCCTTAAAAACTCATATTATGGTACTGGGTTTCATAAGTCGGCCAGGTTTATTATTATGAGCCTGGGTACAATAAGCTCCAGCATTAGTTACAACTGAGACATGAAGTTTCTCTAAGTTCAACTCCACACTGATGGAATAAGATTATTTCTATTAAAACGCTTGTATCCGACTTCTACATACAGCAAAACATACTTGAACATCATCTAGCGAAGACGAGCAGAACTACTTAGTAACTACTTATCCTGCATCGCGCAATGAAATTTCTGGTGCTGATTAGTACCAAAATATACAACTTTCCAACATTAGCCGATGGGCCGTGATCCGCCAGGCATAATCACAGCGCCTGGTCGGAGAATCATTCTCCCTTTGTGTTTTATGGACATCACACCCGGCACCCGTACCAGGGGCGACCCTAGGGCGGTGCGGGCGCCACAATGCGGGGAGCGCCGAAATCAATACATCGGGGGCGCAACAACCCTCAAAAAGTAGGGGTTGTCCAAAATTTTTGAGGACTAAAAAAAAGGTCATCAAATTCTTTTTACAGCGAACAACATTTTAATTCTTTTTGCGGCGAACAACATAGGAAAACTAAGGTTTTAAAACTAAAGGGGCGCCACTTTGGGGTCTCGCACCACCTAAAACGTAGCTAGGGCCGCCACTGACCCGTACCTCCACACGCTCAAAAGTTTTAGAGATGATGTGATTACGATTTCTTGGTTTAGTAATTGACTCCTCAGAGGTGAATCTATAGGTAAGGTAAGTAATAATATTATCGCACAACATACCTACTCAAATATGTAAGTGTTAGCTCATACTTACTCACTTCTCAGTTTTAGTTTAAATATTTGAAAATATTTCATAACGAAATTGAGGGCACTTTATCTTGAAGTCACAAAGAGAAAAAAATTTAACCAATTTATTTCATAAAGTCTACTCACTATGGTTCGACTGGGTATGTATGAGTAATAATATGCATCCAGCAGCGAGCTCGCATTCTTGGACAACCGTCATTTAAAAGTAGTGTTTTCTAACTTAAAACTACCTGCACCGGATTATTGTAACATAACTTATTTTTTTTTATATATATTGTGCTCATGTAAGTGACTATAGTCTTAATGAGAAATAAAGATCTTTAAACCGAAAGTCATAATGTAACACCTATTTATTGAAAGATGAAGAGACTCTCAGAAAAGAATCTTGCGTTAAATCACTTCTGACGTGATACAGTGTACTAAATGTACAAATTACAAATACATCACTCGTGAAGGAGCGCTACGCGCTGTCATTAACTTGAACGTACGAACGAATTAAGTTACATCATTGTTTCAGTCTCCACTGTAACTGTATAACAAGAGCATCCACTTAACAGAAAAAAAAATTAAAGCCCTAAATAAAATGTCAACTGTGATCAATCGAAAAGCCGTCGAACTCTTCACTATAAGCAAAGTAAATTTTTGAAGTGAAAACTTCTTTAGGCACGTTTGTGCACTTTTGCTACGGGGAAAAAGCACTGAACTCGTGACCGTCACGCTAATAATACATATATAGATCCACTAGAGGGCGCTAATTTGAACATTGAGTTCTGTCAGCTCCTTATTAATTAATGTTGGTGACATTAATTACCTGCTAATGTGACGTTTTAAGTTCGTCGTTTCGTTTAAGTTTTCACTTCTGTCGGCAGTCCCATGACTGCCTTTTTTTCTGATAAGTACAAAATATTAAAAAATCCGAATAAGCCGCACAGCACCGAGGGTTCCGTAAGCTAACAAACTTAGTAGTAGTAATAATACGTCCATCTCGGGAATAAATTCTCAAAGATTTTTGCCCATCTTTTCCGAAAGATAAGACTGACTGAGAAACAGGGTCTCTTGACAGATAGAAAGACAGATGGACAATAAACTGATTCAAAAAAGAACAAAAGCCAATGGAAGAACTTGTGTGCCGCATGCCGTAGCAGACGTTATAAACTTTCAAAGTACAAGATACTTACATAATCCGACTATGAAACCGCTACTCTTCTATTCAAATTCCAGAAATACCTAATTCAAGAACAACACAGAGGTGATTGCTATTGACGAGTGCCCTATTTATTTTTATATGTATACTTCGACGAGAAAAACCGGGCATATTTAAATCATAGTTAGTCACATATGCCTGGTGGGAACGTTTCCGTTTTATTTGCGAAAATAAATAACAAATACCTGTAACTTTCTACAATATAATTTTTATGTTTATGTACACCATTACGATTGCAGTTAAAATGAGTACCTCTTTGCATTTCTATGGCTTTTAAAGTAAATTTCTAAATCTTTAAAATGGTTATACCTACCTACGTACAGAAAATTCACGTAAATAACGAAACCGAGTGTATCGTAGTATCACAGAATAATAATACTAGAGGTACACTTTATTTATTTATTGTTTATTCTTTCACAATACATTTTCAGATTATGTTGAACAATTATATAAGTAGGTATTGCTACAACTCAGAGAGTTGAGCAGTACCAAGAAAGAAGGATCTGTTTTCTAGAGGGGAGAAAGTAGGAATAAAAAGATTATACGAAGCAACTTAGGTTTTTACTGAAACCTTTAAAATATTACATTCACTTTTAAAAGGAACAAATAACTTTAACAATCGTATGATATTAAAATTATATCTTGAAGCTCCGTGGGACAGCACGGACCACCATGCCCCAAGGCTTCTCAGATTGGAGTCCACTTGTTTTTTCATCGTTCCATTCTCTAGATTATTTTAAATACGAATTAAGATCTTGAGCATGAAGTCACCAGCCAGACTTCTGCGCGTCCAAGAAGTTTTATTCATCAACCCACGAAGGTTGCAAGAGGGCGCGCGGAGTCCAGTCACCACAGTATATATATCTACACCACAAAACATGTTCGGCTGGTACTTAAAATAGGGTATACCTGAGCTATAAGTACCAACAACCACAAAAGTCGCACTCCGCAAAACCATTTAAATAAATAGCGACTCTTGCTTCGACACAATAAAGTAGCATTTCAGGTGCACAGCGCTAATTACCTACAGTTATTATTCACCTAGAAGTTGCCTCTCTTTCTATCGCGTAATTCTTATATGTTCTGACGACGCCGCGACATTAGGGTTGTCTTTTTGAAAGAATTAATTAATCTGAATATTTAATTATAATTAAGCCCTTTATTCTGAACTGCGTGTTAATGGATGAAAAATGGGTGGTATTTCCTTTATAAAATGTCCCGCAGTTCAGCGTGCCTCTTGGCGTAGGCCTCCTCTAACATTTTTCACTGGGTTCTGTCTCGTGCAACCCTTCTCCAGTGGTGTCCAGCCGTGAGTTTTAGGTCATCTTCCCATCTCGTTTGTTGGCGTCCTCTGTTTCGCCTACCATCCATGACAATTGTGCTCCATTTATTGTGCGGATCACGGGTCATGTGGCCAGACCATCTCCACTTTTGCCGGTCTATTCGAGTAAGTATGTCTGCTAATTTTGTTTTTTCTCTTATTGTGCTACTTCTCACTTTGTCTTGCTTGCTTGAATATTTACATAACAGTGAGTTATTAGATTATAACTCTGTTTTTGTGAACAAATAAACCTAGGCTAGATACCAATTAACTCGATAGTCTATATTTGAACGGATGACGCGACGCAGCGTGTGAGTGAGCATCGAACTAACGCGCGACAGGGCCGGCGCGCGGCAGACCACTGAATTTTTGGTACGATTAGTCGAGCCCGTCGCGTACTTGTAACTTTTTACCTGAAGTGTGGAGTGAACCTGGCCTGGTAGTACCTTATGTAGTATGAAGTACCTACTTGATATTATCACGTAATAGCAAAAAAAAACTTTGCTCTGCTAGAGTACAAATTTGTTTCTTTTACGATAATTTTATTTACGCTAATATTTTTTCTTCATGCACTGGTTTACCGAAACTTCCTTTTGTATTACAAGAACAGGCAGATGTTATCTTTATAATGTATTTAACCTTATATATCTATATGTGGAATTGATGATCAGGAGTAGAGCCAAGGAATTATGAGCCTATATACAAAGTGCTTATTTTGAATTTAAAAAAAAAAGAAAAATTGTCTTTTGGAGAAACTCGTAGCAACAGTAAACTGTAATAATCATATGTACAGATGTATACAAAACAAAAACAATGAAAATATACGACGTCCATTTTTTTACGTTTTTGTTAAGTCGAGAAATTCAAAGATTTGTAATGTCATGTCGTAACAAACATATTTTTGTGCGCTTACATTGCAAACGCTGGCTAAACCTTACAAGATAGATCAAATTAATGTACTACGGAATTGTATATCTTAAAAAGATCAATAAAAAAGTCCGTGATAATATATGTTTATCTCCTAAGGATAACCCACAGTAACCATTTTTATCTTGTACATATTACAAAAAAATTATGGGTTATTTAACAAACTATTTTAAACAATACTGTATTATTCCTTATCCAATAAAATACATTAGATACTTTGTGCATTTCATGTAGATCAAAATTGCCCTTCACAGTATATGATAAAAATTAATATCTTAGAAGATATCAGAGATTTAAAAAGCGGGGGCAGAGCGGCTGGCGGGCCGAACCGATTTTGATTATTCTTTTTTGTTAGATAGGGTACCTCAAGGGTGGTCCCATGTCAAGGAAGTCAGGATCTGATGATGGGATCCTGATAAAATTGAGAGAAACCCCCGAAAATTGTAGGAAAGAATAGTGTTTCTGTTTACTTTTCATTACTTTATGAGGTTTTTGCGTTTAGAATCATCATCATATCATGTAGCTGAGCTAATGATGAAAAAAAAATCATTTTATAAAATTCTTCACTACATATCACTACATATTATAAAAAAAAGTCCCCCGCCGCGTCTGTCTGTCTGTTCGCGATAAACTGAAAAACTACTGAACGGATTTACATGCGGTTTTCACTAATAGACAGAGTGATTCATGAGGAAGGTTTAGGTGTATAATTTGTACCCGTGCAAAGCCGGGGCGGGTTGCTAGTAATAAAATAATATATATATAAATAGGTATGAGCTACCTATATTATATTTATATATTACTAGCGACCCGCCCCGGCTTCGCACGGGTGCAATGATGATACTAAATATACTACAGAATGTCTTTATATACAACGTTCACAGCTTTTTTGTCATTCATTAGACCATACAAACATGTTTTCTTCAGAGGTTACTCTTGAAAGAGCGACATATAATTGGCCATATGTAAAACACTCAACGCTCAAATCTAAGGGTGCTACATTGAAAGTTTGACCCTGCGATTTATTAATGGTCACTGCAAAAGATATCTTTACCGGAAATTGTCCAGCCCTCTGGCCGGCAATCGCTATGTCCCTGCATTTTAAATCTGTAATATCTTCGAAAATATTAATTGAAATTACATGCTGTAAAAGGCCCTTTTGATCTATATTAAATGTACAATGTTTTAAGGTACCTACTTAATTGGATAAGAATTAATGCTGTATTGCTTAAAATCGCTTCGTAAATAAGCCATTATTTCTCGTAAAAAGTTAAGGATAAAAAATGGTTATTGTGGGTTATCCCTAAGAGATAGACATATACCATGGCGGACTTTTTTGTAGACCTTTTTAAGGTGTACAATACTGTGGTACATTATTTTGATCTATCTCGTAGGGTTCAGCCAGCGTTTGCAATGTAAATGCAAAAAAATGTGTTAATTTACGACATCACATTAGAAACGTTTTATTTTATTAACATATAAACGTATTAGTTTTAAAAATCTAAGCATATATAGGGACAGATAGCAGGAAGCGACTTTGTTTTATACTATGTAGACAGGTATATAATCAAAGTATGTAGTGATTATGCAAAAATTTTTATAGAAAAATATAACAATTACGTCCCTTTTTAAATAATGAGATAGTTTTCAATATATTTTAAGAAATTCACATTCCTCAACCTCAACAGTAAACTTCGCGACTTTCATTGGAATTAAAACACGCATTAGCAAAACAATATGGAATAATGATTCATATTAACTTTCGATTGGCAGAGCAGGTGTCGTATCGTGAATGGAAATGCTTCATGTTTTCGCAATGTTACCAACAACAGTGGCTATTGCCGCTGGTGAATGCGAAGGATCACTCGGGTAGGGTGATTTTTTTTTGTAAACATACCTACTGAGATTCTTGAAAAAAAAACGCAACTAGCAGAGCGGTTAAACAATCGTTTTATTTTGAGTTAAGATGTAAGTGCTAGTAATATTAAAAGTGTGTGTATTTATGTACGCACGTAAGAAGTTATACTTTTATTTAGTTAAATGATGAAATGGTCACAGTCAGCCTGTGACCACGGCCAGTGCAACCTGGTCGAAACGTCAGGCAATTCAGAGGTATGTAATACCTTTTCGTGATCGCGTTAATTCCCGTATAAGTACATAATTATAAATGAAGTTTATTTAAATATCATAATAAATAACACATACCGTCAACTAACCTCAAAATCTACAAACGTACTCAAAGTAATTTGTAAAAACTATTTTTATCACTTATAATCACAGTAAATTATCATAAATAATACATACCGTCAACTAACCTCAAAATCTACAAACGTACTCAAAGTAATTTGTAAAAACTATTTTTATCACTTATAATCACAGTAAATTATCATAAATAATACATACCGTCAACTAACCTCAAAATCTACAAACGTACTCAAAGTAATTTGTAAAAACTATTTTTATCACTTATAATCACAGTAAATTATCATAAATAACACATACCGTCAACTAACCTCAAAATCTACAAACGTACTCAAAGTAATTTGTAAAAACTATTTTTATCACTTATAATCACAGTAAATTATCATAAATAATACATACCGTCAACTAACCCCAAATTCTACAAACGTAATCAAAGTAATATGTAAAAACCATTTTTATCACTATCGTGAAGTAAGTAACTTTTCTTGAAAAACTAAAATGCTGACTAACAGAAAACTGATTGTAGTTTTGTTACTTTATTTACCGGTTTGTGATCGACTAATAAAATAATTGAATTAATCTAAGACAACCGATAATAATAATAATAATTTCACACATCTCACACACGGCCGTCTGATTCCAAACTAAGTAGAGCATGTACTATGGTAACCAGACTGCTGATAAACATACTTATATATTTCTAAATACATACATATAATAGAAATGATAACACAATTATTTGTCCTGGGTGGGAATCCAACTCACGACCTCTGGCTCAGCAGTCTGGATTCAGTAACCACCAGACCAACATGCCAACCTGATAAAAATGTTGTGTACGTTTTTTTTTCGATATGAACAAGTCCGTACCCAATGTCGCCTCGTATGTACGTCTATATTCGACACCACTACCTATGAGCATTCACGTCGCGTCCACGGGCACCACAATGGCGACGGCACGCGAAAATATGCGCACGCGACGAACACCAGTTAGGGCATGATAATTTAGATGTGGTGAAATATTGTTTCGTAAAATTGAGCTCGTTATTGTGTAGGCAATAGAAGGAAAAAAGCATATCTTATGGGATTACTTCGTTCTCGGTCTATTTGTTTGTCAAGACCCTTTTTCTCAGGAACGCGGAGGTATCAACCTGATATTAAAATTAAGTACTTATATCTGAGGTCCCTTGAAGCTGCAGAAAGATCAAGCTTCGAAGTCAACGCAATAAAAAGATAAGGCTATTTAAGCCTTACTAGATCGCGTGGTGGTCGAATTTCGACCATGGTTTTTTCATTGGCCAGTATAACTTGAGCTGTCATTGTATAAACGTACTTACCATGACAGGTAATCACATATACTGGACGTTGTAATTTCAAGTCGTTTTCACGTAATTTTTAAAGTTGAAAGACAAACTGTTAAGATTCCAAAATTCACGTTACTACGTTTGCGAAATTTTCTTAAAAAGGGGTTCAAAGAATTCTCTTCACGTATTAATATAATAAATTTTTAACAATTTTAACACTTCAGGTAAAACAAAAACCTATAGACACTTTCCATTGACCTAGAATCAAGAAATTTGGAGAGAAGCAGGGTCTCACAGCGGAAGTAAAAGAAAAAATCCGAAAGTTGTTAATTTCTTGTAAAAAAAAAAATAATTTTTTGGTTGGTAAATTTACTGTGACGTTTATGAATGGATACGCATTTTTAGAATCGAATCCCGAGGTTGGACAAACTATCAACATACAAGTTTGTACGGAACCCTTGGTGCGCAAGTCAGTCAGTAACATTTTTTAAATCAAAAGTATAAAATTGCACCTATGTGTTGCACAGGTGAAATATACAAAAGATATTTTTTTGGGACATACGGTACCCTAATAAGACCAATGAAGTCTTATTATCTTAAAGTCTATATTTAAAAGAAACTCCCAGTAGTGTTACTAGTAAAACTGGCTGATAAGATTTTTTGGCAAGTTTATTTTTTACTACTAACTTGGCAAAGAAGCATACGGTGGTTTTGCGTATTATGGATGTGAAGTGGTTACCGATAATTACAAGTTCTTATAATAGTCTATCACTTTGTACTGTAACATAAATATTATCTAGTTTCACCTTTAAGCCCAATTAATGTAGTGACAGAGAGAGCTAGCAGAGGTTGACGGTATACAATCGACCAATCAAATTAAGCCCACATCAACCCACTCCTCGGTATAATTAACTAGATCTCTTCTAATTATCAACAATT
Source organism: Euplagia quadripunctaria (assembly GCA_963859945.1). Taxonomy (NCBI): domain Eukaryota; kingdom Metazoa; phylum Arthropoda; class Insecta; order Lepidoptera; family Erebidae; genus Euplagia; species Euplagia quadripunctaria. The sequence continues at coordinate 1,097,053 of OY982575.1, read as the reverse complement.
CTGACAGTCAGATGCCAGCCGCATCTAGCGCTATTAACTGGACCAGGTCAACGGACCAGCAAGCTCGTAGTCTGCCCATTGGTCTCCACTTTGTGACTGTCTTGATCCATCTGTCACTCTGTCTAAGGAAAGGTCCTGTCCACTTCCCGGTCTCCCTTAGTCCTGCTATCATTTTTTTTTTTGAAGTGATAACTTCTTATGAGGGGCACTTCGTTACTTAACGCGTTACGGCGCCAGTCTTAAATAGTTCAACTTAGATTAGTTTAAGTTATCACTTCTGTCGGTCGTCCTGAGACGCACACTTTTGTTTTTAATTCCAATTTTCGAAGTGAAAACTTCTTTAGGCACGTTTGTGCACTTTTGCTGTAGGGAAAAAGCACTGAACTCGTGACCGTCACGCTAATAATACATATATAGATCTACTAGAGGGCGCTAATCTAAACATTGAGTTCTGTCAGCTCCTTATTAATTAATTTCACCAATCTGCTAATGTGACGTTTTAAGTTCGTCGTTCCGTTTAAGTTTTCACTTCTGTCGGCAGTCCCGTGACTGCCTATTTTTAACCGACTTCAAAAAAGGAGGAGGTTCTCAATTCGACTGTATGCTTTTTTTTATGTTTGTTACCTCAGAACTTTCGACTGGGTAAACCGATTTTGATGATTCGTTTTTTATTTGAAATCTGGTACTTCCCGTGTGGTCCCATTTCAATTTGGTCCGATTCTGACAATGGCATCCATGAGAAAACCATATATAAGTCTTTTATGGAATAGATTTTTTTGTTGAAGTCGGTTTTTTTTGAAAGAATTATTTTTTCAAAGATTAGAATTAAAAGACAGATGTAAAAAAATATCCTTGAATGGAAATTCACAGTGTTTGGTTTGTCAAAGTGACATTAGTTCACGATCAAATCAAATTTATTCGACCGAAAGCTTTGTGTCAGTCCTACGTCTATTAAGCAGATAAATTAGCCATGACCTCTTTCCACCGTGAACTCCCTACGTAAGATGAAAGCAGTCCACGTAGGCGGACGATGAATACTTCATGATGTAACTAGTGACTCACTTAATCACATAATTACGCCCTCAAAATGATATTAATGAATTTGTATGAAACGTATTCATGTTGGCTCTGTAAGATTGCACCGGTGCTTCGTTGAATAAGCTTTGTTTAAAAAAACAAAAGCCAGCCAAGTGCGAGTCGGACTCGCGCACGGAGGGTTCCGTACCATTATCTAACGTTTGTTGTATGGGACCCCCCTTAAAAATATTTTAAATTAATTATTAATTTTTAAGTGAATATACAACTAAATATTCTGTGAATATTTCAAGCATCTACCTGTTGAGGTTCTTAATTTCGAGCAAAAAATGGGAGAAATTCCAGTTTGTTGTATGGGAGCCCCACTTAAATATTTATTTTATTCTGTTTTTAGTATTTGTTGTTATAGCGGCAACAGAAATACATCATCTGTGAAAATTAATCTAGCTATCACGGCTTATGAGATACAGCCTAGTGACAGGCAGACAGACGGACAGTGGAGTCTTAGTAATAGGGTCCCGTTTTCACCCTTTGGGTACGGAACCCTAAAAAAAAAGTAAGCACTAAGGCTAAATATTCTTTTCCATCCATTGCCTTGACTTCTTGCCTACCTTGTCCTTTCAATATATTTACTCCCAATGTTCCCATTTTTAATTCTCAGTGCCCGGTTGGCGGCAACGAGTTTGCGCCCTATTCCGTGCGTGGCACCAAATTTTAGTTGGCAAAATATAGGTGTTTAATCACCTCTGCCTACCCTTCAGGGAACACAGGCGTCAGTGTTTGTATGATAAACTAAAATATAATTGATCTAAAAGGTTGAATGTTGCCTTGTGAGTTTTGATACGTAACCGCATGATCGTACTATCAATAGGAAGTGTGTAGCTTCTTGTATCAAATTGGTTAAAAAAAAGTGCGTTGCATATCTTTTCAAAGTGAAGACCTGTCTTGAGGTAAATTTTAATTTGACTCAGAAGGCGTAAATTTAAATTTAAATAACTAGTAATCATATCATTTATTATCCGTTTTACCTGCGTTTATGATCTTGATTGACTGGCCTATTGGCCTAGTGGTTAGTGACCCGGACTGCTATGCCATAGGTCATGGGTTCGATTTCTACCCGAGTCGGGGTGTTCTTTGTGTCCGTTGTTTGTAATTAATTAACTAACTAATTCCTAATGCGGGAGATGTCTTTAAAAAAAAGAAAAAGACTGCTCTTCTCCTTAGGGCCTCAGCGTGATATAACGTAGTTTATAACCTTACTCAATGAATACTCTAGCCAATACCAAAAGAATTATTCAACTCTGACTGATTATTTCAGGAATTAGCGCGTTTTAAACAAACAAATAATCAAAAAAAAAAACTCTTTAGCCCAGCTATTAGAATATATATAATATAAATTTATAACCAAAGATCGAAATAATTTCCAAACGTTGATTCACAACTCATTCAATAACAATTATAAATCTCCACAGGTCTGTGTTGTGTTTACCAAAAGGTCTATTAAAAGGCTCAATAAAACTTCCAACCTATGTAGGGCCCACATATTTTTATTAATTCGACAGTTAACCCATTATTTCATATGTATTCCAGTCACATACATCCCCTCCAACAGAACAATGGATAGGTAGCGTACCATTTCGACGCAGGAAGCGACGTACGCGCATGTTATACAAAATGGCCACCAATAGCCGAGCCCAGGACTCAGGTATGGCGTTATAAGTGCGTCTGGATGCTAAGGAGACAGCATACCATAAATAAAGAGGATATCCGTCATGATTTCCGTTTGTTAGTTAATATTTCTCAACGCGTATACTGCGCGTGATTCCCATTTGAGTTGTGTTTCTCTTCCTTCCGCGTGAAAGGTGTCAAACAAACAATCACGGCTATTTTTGTCGACTTTTTGTGTAATCGAGGTGTCAGCTAGAGTTGAGTTGCGTCTTTCTTATTACAAACATACTTTAGTAGTCAGTATACAAAACATTTGCTGTAAGGTTCCCCGTATATTAACGCTAGTGCAACTTCTACTCTATCTACCTAATACGTATGTACTCGGTTTCTCGAAAAAGTCTATTACGATATAGATATAATATTGTATTTTTGATTCTATAGGTACCTACTAATACTACAAAAATAAAGCTATGACGTATGTAAGTTTGGATGTAGTGGGTAGTCGCTGGAACAACTGATATTATCTGAACTTTTTTTTCACTAATATATGTAGGAAGCGGTACATTACTTAACATTATCACTAAGTGCAATAAGCTATTTTTTATTGCACCACGTGTAAAACTGCTCCCTTGTGCCGTAGCGGGTCGTAGGTAGATGCTTATATAAATATGTGCAGACCACTTTCCTTACTCTAACGACGCATAGTGGTGCTCGGTCGCATAGGTAGAAGTGTGTAGTTATAGTAACAAACAATATACAATATAGGCAACATACAAAATACAATTTACATATTGACATAATAATATTTACATTAATTTACATTGGGTAACAAGAACACGGTCTATTTGGTGCCTAACCACCAAATGATAACGCGTCGCGTTGCTAATTCGACATCCGAGATCGCACGATCATACTTAATACTTACCAACAGAAAAAAAACATCACGTGCTAGAAATACTGATTAACCGTGTTTTTAGGTGGGGTAGAGGCGATTTGGTTTTCAATTATAACTGAAATCTTAATAGTTAATTACCTTTTTTGTTTTTTTCGTCGTGTGGCAACCCCCACGGGTCATCCTCATCGATATTCATTACCTAGTTTCATACTGTGGTGACTGGACTCCGCGCGCCCTCTTGCAACCTTCGTGGATTGATGAATAAAACTTCTTGGACGCGCGGAAGTCTGGCTGGTGACTTCTTGCTCAAGATCTTAATTCATATTTGAAATAATCTAAGAGGATGGAACGATGAAAAAACAAGTGGACTCCAATCTGAGAAAAAAAAAACAAAAAAAGAAAAATGGTGGTCACACGGAGCTTCAAGATATACTTTTAATATCATACGATTGTTGAAGTTATTTGTTCCTTTTAAAAGTGAATGTAATATTTTAAAGGTTTCAGTAAAAACCTAAGTTGCTCCGCATAATCTTTTTATTCCTACTTTCTCTCTCTATAAAACAGATCCTTCTTTCTTGGTACCGCTCAACTCTCTGAGTTGTAGCAATACATAAGTCTCGACTCTCTTACTTACTATTAGGTTTATAAATTAATTAATCAAATTATTAAAATTCACCAATTTTCCTACAAGTCTTTAGTGTACGACCCTTAAATAAAACCACACCCTTCAGTAACGCGTTGTAATAAGGTAGTTAATTGTCCCCTATTTCGTCCTCTTAACCTCTTACGACTTTAAGATTTCTTAAATATTTCTCAACATCATAATAATAATGTTAGTTCAAAAGATTTTGGTAAATCAATGTGTGTATTTTGTAAGTAATTGAACGCAAGAACTATGTCTTTTTAATCGTTAATTTGTAAATCTTATACTTCCTATTTCGTGATACATTTAATTTTGCTATGTTCCTAAGTTCGTGAAATCACGGTAATACTATCCATACAGTAATGTGTCTTCATAGAAACGGTCGGATCGCGAGAATTGCCTACACGCCTTGCGTTCGGTTGAAACTCAGCACGCAAACAGTTCGCGATTGCTCCGCAGCACGAGTATATTGTGCTGTTTTTGGTTGCTTGAATTCTTCAAAAACGCACCCAGAGATAACATTTTTTAAATATTTATTTAATATAAAAAACTACCTAGTAGGTAGTTCCTAGGCTAAGCTATCTATTTACTTATATATTTAGCTACATACATATATTATTGAATTAGACGAAATATCATTATGAAATGATTATGAAAGTAAAAAATGGTAGGTACCTACCTAGCAAGAATTACACTTTTTTTTATGGTATAGGGGGCAAACGAGCAGACGGGTCACCTGATGGTAAATGACTACCGCCGCCCATGGGCACCTGTAACTCGAGTCACAAGTGCGTTGCCTCCCTTTAAGGTGGGAGTAGAGTAGGAGAAGAAGGGGAGGGGGGAAGAGTGAGGAGGGGAGTGTGCTAAAGGGGGGAGGGGGGAAGAGGGGGAGGGGGAAGAGTGGCAAGAGAGGAAGGGGGGAGAGAGTGTGGGGGAGGGGGAAGATTGGGAAGCGGGGGCGGGGCAAGTGGGGGGGGAGTGTGCGAAAAGGGGAAGAGGGGGAGGGGGGAAGCGGTGGGGAAGAGTGGGAAGAGGGGTAGAGTGGGAAGAGGGGGGAAGAGGGGGAGGGGTGAAGAGGGAGGGGAAGTGGGGGAAGAGGGGGAGGGGGAAGAGGGGAAGGACGGGAATAAGGGAGAGGGAAGGGTTAGGGCCTCCGGTAACCTCACTCACGCGGCGAAATGCAATGCAACCCGTTTTTCTGTGAGGCCGTGGTATCGAGCGGAGTCGAGCCGGCCTATACGTGCCGAAGCATGGCTCTCCCCCGTTTTAATTTACTTATTTTTAATATACTTCAGAAATAAGATTTTGTAGCTAGTTAGAGTTTTGATTGCTTTAGGTGGCGCACACGCGATGATATGGTTTGATATTAAGTAACGTTTGCAGCGGTTCAACATCGGATGGGTGACCAAAAAAAATGTTTTTTGATTTGCTCTGTGCTGTAGGTAATGAGGTCGTTAATTTTACGGACGGTTACTCGTCAGCTGTTTCTTGCATTTTGATTGAGTAGGTTGGTGTTGAAGTTTGTAAGGATTGGAATTTGGTAGCCTTCGGCGACAGCAGTTTATTTTAACACCCAGAATAAAGGGAAATCTGTTTATATTTATAAAAATTAATTATAATATTTACAATCACAAAACTAGAAAGAAAGTCAAGTAGGTAGATGAAATTATGGGCAGCCCTATCGTCGTCGTCGTCTGTCGTGTTTAGGTACCGTCCGGCTGTAGGTATATATATATCAAGGAAAGGGCCGAGTCACAATACTGTATATACCTATAGTGTGGTGAAATCGTGGCCGCTATTTCAAGATAAAAGTTATTACAGTGTTATAGTAATTTTTAAAATAATATAAACATTACTATATAAAATATAATTATAACAATTTTAAACTAATATATTTAAATAATTTGATATGTACCTAATGGCAGGATAAATTATTTTAATTTTCTTATTACGAAAACAATGTTTAAAGACGCTCAATTGACGATCGACGATTATAAAGTCATTCATTAGTCTTTAAGTATTATGTTTAAATATGTACTTATCTAAAATATAAAAAAAAAACCTACAATACTTATATAAATATAAAACAACAAAAACTTTACTTCAGTGAATAGTATACACAAAAACAATGAAATAAATGGTTTAAGACTAGTCAAAGACTTTAAAGATTTAAATATCTCCGAAACAATAAAAAAATTGTCAAAGAAAACGATCAATAATCAACAAGATTAGAGTATAGTCATCATTAATAAAATAAAAAACAAGAATCCTTAAATTTTTGAAACCATTTCTTGATATTTCGAGAACAATCACTATGTATCTGCAACAGAATAAACGCCTTGTTGATTCTCACTTAAAATTCAATCTTATCTATATAAATCTTCGTAGTTGTATGTTAGACACATACCACAAAGTTTCTGGACAAATCTTTCACAGTAAAGGCTGTCCGTCTGTGGAATGAACTGCCACTGGCAATCGCACATGCACAACATTGACAAATTTTAAAAAACAATTGAATGATCACTATATTTCTCTGTGAATTGTGAAATACTTGGTACTTTTATGTATTTATTATGTACCTCCGTATTTTTTATGCATTGTTTATGTGTGTTTATGAGTATGCATATATGTATATATGCGTGTGTATGTATGTATTTGTGTGCCGATCATGATATTCATTTGCAAACTATTAATATTTATAGTTAGTTTATTTAATTAGTACTTATATCTTATTTATTAATTATTACATAGACTCCATGTACACTGCACCTCTCTTTTCATGTCTGTTTCTCAATTGGCAACCTTATCTGCGATAAGGTTGCCAATTGTACATAGTATTAGCTAGTAAGTATTTAGATATAAGAAAATATTGTAATCTGCTCTGTGTACAATAAAGAGTACATCTATCTATCTATGTTAGGATGTAGAATTTTACCTAAACCAGCAAATTAGCCGAAAAGGTACTCCACCTCCACCTCAACTCCCCTTACCAACTTATGTAGATTTATTCAACACAAACGTGATCGATTTCCTTATTTCATATTAGGTACTTGCTGTGGGCAATTCCATCACGATTGGTAATAGATTATTCCAGATTCTACAGATTAACATTTAATTAACCTATATATACAAGGAAAATAGGGAATAATAAACAAATTTAAAGGAAAATCATGCTGCTAGTACGTACTTATGCAAGTTTACTTAAATATTTAAAATTCCGGTTACATTTTATTATTGCCGGTTTGCCCAACTATTTCTTTTTATTCGCAGTTATTACATCTTAATCTTTCGATTTTAAATGAATTCAATCCTCAAATAAATCTCTTCCCTATGTCAAATAAATTCTTAAGGGACAAAAAAGAACCATGAAAAAGTTATATTCCGATATGCTTAAGTTTCTCTTTCAGCTAGCTTACGAATTGCGAGATTGCGACTGCCAACCTTACGCTCACAAGCAATTCCCGCTGTTTTGCTGCTGCTCAAGCTGTTTGTGTGACCGATTGAGTGTTTTGATGACTGTTGCACTATTCTGAGTTTCAACATCAAAATTTTGGCGTTAGGATTTTCAGACACTTCAAATAATAGATATTTATTACCAAGTTATAATTTAAATTAGGACTATCCCGAATTAAGAACCGTTTATCTTATTTCTTATTTTTCTAAGTACTATCTCAAATATTATCTACTTAAACCGTGGGGAATTGGGGATGTCAAACGATCAGATCAATTGAGAACTTTTTCGCAAGTCAGTTTAAATATAAAGCCTTGCTTTTTATCTAGTATCTATTTCTAGTTATTTGGCTGTTGTAATTGACTGTAGATACGCATACCCATGCGTATCCAGTCAATTACAACAGCCTTTTTTGTTAGTTAGTTCAATTTGGATCTTGAAACATTTTTTTTTAATAAAGAATACTAGCAACATGAGTCTAATATAAGTAATATTCTTGTTAAGCTGAGCTAAAATACTTAGGCGAGGAGTGGGTTCAAGTCAGCAGTGTATTCGAACAAGTGGGTTAAACCCTATAGAAAACAGAAAATGCATAGTGCTGAATTTAAGGAGTTCAAGGGCAATATTAGATTATAAGTATCATCTCTGTTGTCGTAGGAGTTTAATACGTTGTTTTTACTATCTTACTATATGCTTGCTATCTACTACTATATGCTTTATAAGTACTTATTAAACTTTAGTCGTCTAAATTCAGCGGTTCCTGAATTTAGAAATTAGAAGTCCTGAATTTTGTTAGTGAATCAATTACCAGTTAAAACGCGACGAAGTTGGACATGTCGTGCGTGTAAGAGGATGGCTCCAGTATTATTCAGGCACCAAAAAAATTGGTAGCCTTGGCCACTGGTTCAATTAAAATAGAAAAAAGAAAAAGAAGAACATGGGTGAAGGAATATTTATTGCTGCGCGGAAAGTTCAGGGGACTTCAGAAATGTTCTAAGAATTTATTCGAGATCATTCGACATATTATTAAATCTTGTGACACCGTATATTCAAAAGCAAGATACTATCCTACGAGATAGTATTACATCAGTATACTTGACTGCACAGCTAGCGCAATGGTTTAAGTGGTCCCCTCGCCCTCCGCGACACGGGAATATTTCCAATGCGAGAGTTGTTTTTAAACATAAAAGAGAAAGAAAGTATTCGTGCAAAAGAAAGATTTGTCGTTACATTATGATTTCTTGGAATGGCAAACTCATATCAAGATTTAAAATTCAGTTCTTTAATAATCGGGAATATTCTTTTATATTCGGAAATATTGTTCTTAAATTTTCTTCACTTTTTTATTCAGGAATTCACGTCCTCACGCACGGAGACCCACGCAGCGACTGAATCTGAAATAAGTAACTATGTGCGATAACACCTTTCTAAATTTAGGCTTTGTTGAAAGTAAAACAAATAATATAAAAATAAATAAAATGTACTTAGGTAGCGTGTTGCAAATAGGTACGATCGCTCTCTGCTAGTGTATTAGTTGAGCCTTGTGAGAAGAAAAAAGAGATGATGCTGTTCAATTAGGCAGTTAATTTTATGTATAAGTACAGAAATAATTATGTACGTGATCCCAGTTTTCTATTAAACTAAAAGGACAGGTCTCTAAGACGATGATCAGACGTGCCTTCCTCTATGGAAAATTGGCCCACAAAGAGAACGGATGAGAGACGCTGACGCGGACGAGAGTAGCTGAAATGCGACTGTTGAGATGGAAGGATGCGTGGTGTGGCTCAGATGGACAAGGTGAGAAATGAACATTTAGGAGGGATCCTGAAAGTAGCGTTAGTGGATGAAAAGTTAAGGAGGAATCGGTTATCGTGGTATTAACATGTGATGTGGAGAGATGAGCAAAATATGGTGATGGTTTTGTGTATGGAAGTTAGCGGGTACAAGAGAAGAGGACGACCAAAGAAAAGATGGATGGACTGTGTGAAAGAAGATATGGCTAGTAAGGGAGTAAGCAGTGAAATGACGAATGATAGAGAAGAATGGAAAAAGAAAATATATTGCATGGACCACAAATAAAATTGGGACATGGGTAGGTAGATGATAATAATACATAATTACATAAATATCTTCGAGGCGAATCGAGAAATGATTACTTTTGCCAGGTTGGGCCCGTACGGTTAAAACGAAATGGCATTATTCACCATCAGAAATACAATAATACTCAAATTCAAATCAGAAATACAACAATAGTGTTCTTTGGAGTCAAATAAAAAATAGAAAAGAAAGAATTAAATTACCGGGAAAACATTTCCTTGTTGCTAATAGTCTGTTAGATCCGTCCGTAACAATACCCACCTGAGTTATTCAATAACAAATACAGTGACCGCTGACCCCCAGCCTGGCCGTATGCTTGAATGCCTTTATCGTAAAAAAAAACAATGTCGCAGTGGTTAAAGTGGTTATCTCACCAACTGCCATTACTCGCTAAATCCATTGTTAGAAGATGAATGCCAATATAACTATAATAACTTATTATGGACATAGGTGCTACACTGACGCCTGACATCAACGCTGAAGGTCGCTTCACGTCGTCCCCCATCGGGTCCGAAACAACGGCATCCCCGAAATACACACGTGACTAAAATTGGATGTCCTTAATAAATACTTACTACTTATTAAGACCCACGAAAGTTTTTTTTTTTAATTATAATAATTCCCTATTTATTTATAGTTTATTGTCATACGCCTGTAATTTGCGAAAGTCGTTTACATATTCTTAAAAACGGGATTAAGTACAACATATCAAATGGCTGCACGAATGCCGCAGTTGTCTAAGTTCACCTGGCTGGCCCTGCACTTGAGTCAAGAATTGTCAAACAGGTAATATGAAAGTTCTCAAGTGGCCACCGCGGACTAAAAGCAAAGCGTTACCCAGTAGATGGAACATATCAAAGGGGCAGGGAGTCATTGGATCATCAGACCCACACTTAGTTCTACAGTACGGGTTAAGGTTACCACGAGTTAAACAATGTATATGGCCACCTTCACTTCCTTTCTCCACTACCTCTGGAAACTAAAGTTAAATATGCAATATTAGAAACCGACTTCAGGAATAGGTTCTTCATATATACACTCACGCCTGTCTCCCCGAAGGAGTAAGCAGAGGCGTATTAAACACCCATATTTGGCCAATTCCCCAATTTGGTCCCACTCACGTAAAGAGCAAGTCTATTGCCGTCAACCGGGCACTTCGGGGATTAAAAATGGGAAGAATGGGAGTATATTGAGAGAGAAAAGCAGGTAAGGAAGGCAATTTAAGGCAATGGATATTGCTTATACGGATGGATTGAGGAGTGTAAGCAATAGCTCCAGCAGGTCAGGGGCGCGTACGTGTAACTCGAACTGACTGTTAACGGTCCAAGACCTCTAACGAAATGCCATGGGCGGACCGGGGTGGGGGGGGGGGTTGGGTTGGCAGCCCCCTCGCACTGGCTTTAGCAAGTTTACGTAGTACTAAGGTAGTTTTGAGTAAAATTATTGACTTGCTCCCTCCTGACCGACAACATCAAATTTTGCGCCCCCACCCCTCCCCGGAATGACAAAAACAAACAAAAATAAATTTATAGATCCCATAGGCCACTTTGCCTTGTAAAAAACTGTGTAGGAAAGCTTTAATCACAACTGATTAAATAAATAAAAAACTTTGTTTGCAGCCTTCGTCCAGGTGCAGGTGGTTTTAAAAAAATACGAATCAAAGTGGCGTCGTTGTGTTAAGAGTTATAGGCCTACTTTTTTGAACAATCTTGTAAAAACGGTTCCTTTTTTGGGCATGTACCAAGAGTCAAATTTTATCTCTAATTTAGAGTCATGTAAATTTTAGTACTACCTAAATTGTATTGTCTATAGCATTTTACTAACATACGTTGATATAATGAAAGTGAAGTAATATGGATGTTATGTTTTTCTAACTTTTAAGACACTGAACTGGACTTCGCGAAACAAATTCGCAAGGATCGACGCGAACTCCCTTCTCAACCTTGGCCATAGATAGACAGATCTACTGGCTAATGAACTGCATAAAGCTTATTGTTACTAGGACATGAAGGATTGTCCCCGTCCCTGGTCGTCATGCTAACAGAATTCCTGGAGTAGCTGTATGAGATAAACTATAGTTTTTAATTATGCTGTTCTGTAATATTACACTCAAATTGTAACTGCACGTTAAGCATGATATAAAAAAAATATATGAACTACTAAACGTTAATCTTATTACTTCCATTGGCAAATAGAAAAGGGTCTAACGTACGTAAGTACGCATAACGGTGCCAATAGAAGTATTATCAGTATTATAGGTTATTTTACTGCTTCCTAAGTGTAATATAACAAAACGTGTAAGAGACCAGTTTAGAGTTATGCGTGTAGGTACTTATGTATTAGGTATTAAGATATATCGGTCGATAAAACGGGTAAATAGTCAAGTTAAGACTAAGATATGGTTTAAGCACTTCCTCTAACACTGGAGTCATAATGAAGCGTTTTCACTTCATATTGTTAAATTATCACATTACCCACCTACGTACAGAGTACCTTCCAGAGTTACTGTAGTATGTGTCCTACTTAATGCCAATGCGGGATCGAAAAATTAAAACGATGCAGCCCTTCAAGCATATAATCATTTTCCTAAGGCAAACTCACTAAACGACAAGTACCTACACAAAGCGTCTAATTAGTATTCATCTGGGCGCGTGTAGTCCTCATCGCGGTGGGGACGGGTTATTAGCCGGCGCCGCCTCCGCGCCCAGGCATATTGTTCCGAGTTCTGCCCACCGAGCGCCGCGCTCGCCCGGTATACGTTAATTCACTCTGTCAATATTCAAACTGCAATACTGTATACTTGGTGTGGATGTCAGAAGAAACCGAGCCGGTGGCTGGGAAGGCAAGAAGTCGGCATAGCTGTTTGACGTTAATATACGGCTGTGTCACTTCGAGCCAGCTCAATCCACCGGCTTTCTACAAAGCAAGATTGAAAATTACGGACGTTCCCATAACGAAGAAATTTCGGATCGCTCCCGTAGCGTTTTCGTCGGGAGAGGGCGCGCCTGACAGCTGTCATTGTGAGCTTTCTTCACGGACAGGACGTGGGACGAAAATCTTTATTTATATCACACACGACGATGTTCCCGTAGAGTGCGATAGGCTGTGTACGTGCGTGACGAAACGATACGAAAACACGACGACAGAATGGCGAACGAGGAGGTGTTGGGTCCGCGGAAGACGATGTTCGTTCTTGTGATAGTTGTTGGGTGTTTCGCTGTGTTGTGGCCGAGGATCTTGTCGCCGCTGTTAGTGGGCCCCAGTCGTGAGCAGCTCAAGCCGAACCAGTTCGACCGGGACGCAGGTAACATCGGTATTTTTAACACAAGCTCAATGTCAATATCGCTGGACTCGCCGTGACGAAAGCGAGCGTTTTAGTTTACAGTGATGATTATAATCTAATTATACGCCGGTTACGGCTGTGAAATTATCATTGTGGCGGATTAGCTGCAGCTGATGTCATAGCTAAGGTTTTAAATACGCTTAATGTACACATGAGTGAAATCCGGCGATAACAGCGTATTTGCTGTTCGCAAGAACGAGACGTAGCCGTGCAAACACGTCGCGGTCCAGCTGTTGACTTTGCGCATATAATATTTACAAAAGATCTGATTGGAATGTGGTACGGGCATGTACATGAGAATACTCTTTTAGAATGATTGCATAAGATTGTATGTTATTGTAATATTTCTCAATTACTCTGTAGACTGAAAAACTGGAAAAAAGGCTATAAGTTTTCAATAACTGTAATTTTTATATTTGATTTTTTTTTAATTATTACTTCCTTACAAAATACAAATATGTTAATGTTGACAAATATATTGACACTCAATTTCGGCCATCACTCTAAAAATCAAAACCATTATCATATAATCGGAATGGTCTACCTATTTACTTAATAATGGTGTTTACTATTTTATTTTATAACTTGCACTACTCAAAAGAGTATTACACTATTAGTACACAAACTTTAGCAGAAAGAGAGTGAAATAAAATTACATTAACTTTTTGAGACATTTCAAAAAATAAAATATTATTATACTATCAATTAAAATAATATTAGCAATTTAAAAAAAGAATTCATATCTCATTTGCCTGTTCATAGACAATACAGAGTACCAGCCACATGTATTTTTAAAATGTTTTTTTTTTTATTTAACAGGAAAATATAGGTCACAATAGTTCATAATTATTGTGATAAGTGATAACAATGAATATTAATTGGTACTACTTGTTGTAGTAACTGGTTTGTAGAGCCCTTGTAAATTATTGTTTTAACCAATTGGTAATATAAAAGAAAAACCTTATTAAAATTACTAGATTGTTAAAATGTTACCATATAACTGAAATAAATATGTTCAAAATGTTCATCTCACTATCATCACTCATATATTTAACATAGTATCATGTTAAATATATGAGTTATAGAAGAAACTACACACATTTATTTATATTATTAAATAAGGGTTTTGTGCTACAAACTAAATTCTAAAACAATAATATGCAATACATTTCTGATGGGGTTTGTTGTTGATTTGTTTGTGGTATGTTAACTAACAATTCTAAGTTTTCATACTCAATTCAAAATTATATTTTATTTCTATACTTATCCCTTTTACAATTGTATAATATTTAGTATAAAAATTAGACATTTGCTAAATAACAAGTTTTTTCTCTGAATTACTATTGATAAAATGAAAATAACGGAACAAAATAGTATAATTACGACTATAGAGAAATAAGATACTAGGTATTACACTATACTTACCTTATCTGAACTTTTACTTTACTTTTACAACAGTTAGATATTTAATATGCATTTTATAATTTTGAAATGGGGGTGTGGCAAAACATTTTTTTTCCTACTGATATGTCACACAGGATGCTGCGAGGTAATATTCGAGACGGACATGGTCGTCCTACAATTAATCAACGACATCTGCAGCCCAGCCACTCACACGGACAAGCTCTCACCATACTCAGCCTCTGAATGTAGAAAAGCTGTTAACGAAACCTGTGGGGTGGACATAGTAGCATTCCTGAAACGCACGGAGAATGTTGGGAAATCTTCCAAACTCCTAGTTGAGACAATGAAGAACAGCAACAGTTCCTGCCTGCGGGAGCATTTCGGTGTGCCTGTCTGGAGTCTCGGCCCCCACCTTATACAGAACTCCTGGACCATACAAGACAGTTAGTCCAAATATTTCACATTTGTCCTGTTTCCAGTTTGGAATGATACTAGAATCAGTTCCAAGTTTTAAGATTAATGATATCTGAAGGTGCCAAAACGTATTTGGTTGACTAAAATAAAGTGTTTAAATTGTTCGACTTTCTAGGTCACGTATATCTAAGAGTCTAAAGTTATGTGTCATCTGAACTGGAACTGAGATACTAAGAATGGTGTGAAATGCAAGTTCCTTGTGGACTAATACGCATGGGATTTATTTGTGAGCTTTCATTAACTACTCATAAGGTTTATAATTATTAATTACAGACTAGCGACCCGCCCCGGCTTCGCACGGTTCAATTTAAAATTGTAATTTTATGAATGAAACATAGTGCTAGTTTATGGCGTAGAGATTTAATAAATTAAGGTATTTTTAGTTGTCAGTCAAAGTTTTATTATTTAGTTATTAAAGAATTTCTTTATATACAATAAGTTTTGCCCGTGACTTCTTCCGCGGGAACTACAGAATATACCTTCGTAGATCCCCATCCCGTGGAGGTATCGGGATAAAAAGTGGCCAATGTTACTTCTGGATAATGTAGCTTTCGCTTTCGCTCACACCGCGACATTTTTAGTACTTTTAGCATTTAAAAACCGTCTCTACCCACCGTGTTTTGATGGATGATTTGATTGATGAACAAAAAGCGGTTATTATAATGGCATTTTACTAAATAGTTATACATTGTACATTTAACTATAATAGTTCGACTATATGTCGAACTATTATAGTTAAGCCCAGCGGCAGCGGCGAATTTACACATTTGCCGCCAGTAGGCTATTAAAATTTTGCCGCCCCTACCGGTCGGTCTATCTAATTCGATACCCCAGGACAAGACAAAATAATGTAGGCCCCAAATTTGCCGCCCCTAAAATCTGCCGCTCTAGGCTTCAGCCTATTGGTAAATCCTAGCCACTGCCTAGCGGATTGTAATGATGAGTGATAAATGAATTTATTTTGCAAATACATCGTTTTAGACACTCCTACACGTCGATTTCTTCTTTAAAAGTAGGTAGATGGCGCCCGCATTTCTTATGACTATCCTTGAGAAGAAACGCCAAAACAAAACCCAAGGATCCAAGTCTACATAAAATCAAACTGTGCAAGTGCCATGTAGGCGTCAGTGGTGGTCTTTATACGAAATAACCATTTCAGTTTTGACTTCACGTTCAGTACAACATGAACTAAGAAATAATTTAGTTTATATAATAATCCACGTAGAAGATGATAATACATTGTTCAAGATATTATTTTATAACTTATGTTTCTGACTCTTCTATGTTAAGCGTGTACCATAAGCATAACTCATAGCTATGCTGGCTACTGGTTACTACTGTGAATGTAATAAACTATGTGACCGCAAGTCGTTTACTGTTGACATAATATCTATAAGGATACGAATATAATACCGTCATAATACGTGTAAGTAGTCAATCGATTAGCAAACAATTTAGAGAAAAAGAAAAAATAGTAAGGCATTGCGAAGCGTGGTTAGTTTTGGCTAGTATCGAAAACGATAATCTACAATTCAACTTCCCATAGACAACTCGTGACGTTTCATTTTTCACAACAGCTCAATTGAGTAAAAAACCTACTGAAAAATATATGAGAGCTTTTGATGTACAATTTAAGTCGTGCTCTCTCTCTTATGTGCTTTTAATTATATGTCTAATTTGAGATAATTCTGGTAAGACTAGTGCCAGGTATACCCGAGATATCGGTATCAAAAGTCGGAAAGTCATAAGCAAAACTATTTTCCCAAAAATCTTTTGAGACATGTAGGGCAATTTAGGTAGGAGAGAAATGCCTCAGACCAAGCGAGAGCATTATATAGCAATGAGCATGCCCAGGGCGCTATTACAGCAAAAACTGACACTACACTGATCCTTTATTGGATAACCTCTCACGCACTTTACGGAATTGTATAAACATCGTATTTGGGAGGAACGGAAGCTTGTGGCAGTCACATGTGCCCGAGCTGCTTCCAGCAGCTTACGTAGCGGCTAAATTTAGATGTTGTTGATAGAGTCAGTTGTTTTGCATCCACGCACTTTTGGGGTGTGCAATCATGTTGCCACTGTTTTATATCAAAGTTATTAGTGGCAAATACGGCTTTTGAGAGTAGGATTGGATGGAAAAAATAAAGATACATACAAGAAAAACAATATTAGGTAACAATGCAATGGGCTTATCTGCCATCTCTTACAGACAACCTTTGATGTACTATACTGTATAGTAATATACCTATTACTATTTTTCTTTTCAGTAGCGGACTGTAGATATAGTTCAGGTTATTTAAAAAAAATTGGAAATTGAAGAAAACTTTATCAGTATATCACACGCTACTCAATTGCAACATGTCGTTAAATCTTGTATGCTGCAACCCATATTGACAGTGACAGCAGTTAACGACAATATTATATTTGAGTGGCGTTTGAGCATCTTATAATTCGATACATATATGTTACTACTACTAGAAAAGCCGGTATTTCAAGTAATACCCATTCATGATTATTTTATATTGTTAATTTTAGTTGTGTAAGAAACAGTCTCACAACCACTGATATAAAATATGAAAATCACTAACTAACAGTAACTGCCAAGTTGTTCGTACCTCTATCCACACTCAAGTGAAGTTTAAAAAAGAAATGAAATTATCAACATTGCATTCTTGACAATTATGATTTTGTTTCACTACTCAACCAACTCAGACCACTGCGTGTCCACACGGTCGTCTTACTCATGTTCACCTCTGCAATGGCGAATGTGGATTCTATTAATTGGGTAACAACATATAAATTCCTATTAGTCAAGTAACCGCACCGATATTACGCGGTCGACGCGCGGCTGTCGCACGATGACCACGCTGTCGCCGCGAAGACTGCATTGCTCTCTAATTTAAAGCGTAGGTGCCAAAAAATAGAAAGTATTTTGCTGGAACAACATGGTGTCCAGACAGGCCGCGCGGCTTCAGCGCGGCGACGGCATTGAGTTGGCGCGAACAAATTCGCCTCGAATAAACGCGCCCTTACTTGTTACCTACCTTCGTACTTTACGCACCGTTATATTCGTTTTCAAAATGTCGTTTGGGTCATTCATGTAATTTACCTTGTTTATTTTCCTCATACTCTCGACTAACTACAGAACTTACAGGAAAACAGAATGCTTTGTAACTGATTATATTATCAATTCGGTTACTAAACCGCCACGTGTACGTGTACATATGTGCTTGAAACGCAAGACTGGTTAATCTAATAAGTTTTTATGGGATAGGGGGCAAACGAGCATACGGGTCACCTGATGGTATGTGACTACGACACCTATAACGCAAGATTCACAAGTGCGTTGCCGGCCTTAAAGGTGGGAGGGGAGGGAGGCTAGGGCCTCCGGTAACCTCACTCACTCGGCGAAACACAACACAACAGGCCGGTTTCCTGTGAGGCCGTGGTATCACTTCGGTCGAGCCGGCCCATATACGACGAAGCATGGCTCTCCCACGATTAATTAAGTTAAAATGGAGTCGTGTGGTTGATGGATAGCAGTGTTCGTCCCACTATAGCTCATGATAGTTTATACATATAATGTCTTTTAATCTTCTATAATTTTGAACGGGTTAAGTTAGAATTTGGTAGATCTTCTTAATCGCGTGTCTTCGTTTCTAATACTCTGACTTCTATTAAATTTATTGTGGTCTAGGTGTTGCGTTTCTATTTATAGTATGAATATTTTTACAAAGAAACGTATCTAGGTATGTTTATCCGTGTTCTAGATGGTTTTAGATCACAATACAAGCTAAGCTTAGTTTGAGTCTGATAGCGCTGTGTAATATGTGCCAAGATATAATATGTTATTATTATTGCGACGTAGATGTGTCCCTCGTGAAATCTTCCAATCATTACATTAACAGAAAGTTATAAAAAAAAAACCAGTCAGTCGTAGGACTGCACGTCAGAAGTGAAAACATAACTTCGCAATGGATTTGTATATACATACACACAAACACATCATTAAAAATAAAAAGTAGGTAACATATCTAAATATATACATAGAGTACACTGGAAGTTCTGCTCTCCTGGCCGCTCATAAATGTTTGAATTTCGAATGTTATATTTTTTTAAATATAAGAAACTTGACTCCGTCTTGGCTTAAGAGGTAAAGTCAATTTGAACAACAAATTAGGATTGCATGAATCTTTAGTAACGTTTTCATTATTGTAATTCCCTACAGACAGTTGTCTATGGAGTACGTATATGTTACATACTTAAATAAATTTAACATGTATCTTCACATTCCTAATCATTTGCTACCTTGATGAGTTGCGGAGAACAAAATTTACTAGATACTAGGTAACGAACGTTGTCTAGTGTACTTTATTTCTCTCCTACCAGTTTCACTACATTTAAAGTTCAAGGAAGTGTTCAAAAACCAAATACATTTCAAGAAACTCGTCATATACAAACTGAAACTGCTCTCTGTTGCTAATTTTAACAATGATTTCGCGTATGTAAACTGCAAGATGTCATAGCTTTCTCGTAGTGGCGTAGTGTTGAGAATTCAAGTATTTCTCGTTTAGTGGCCTCTGTTATAACAAAAGTGTTAATGCCACATTGTCACACGTAAGGTCGAGCGAGTAACTGTTAGATGCTCCGCACATTGTTAGGTTAATAAATTAGATGCTTCTCTGATACACTTTTTGGTTTTTGGAAATATTTGCCTCGAATTGTTTCAGGTATTTCATTGCATAACTTTTCCGTTTTGCTTACTTCGACAGATAATTGCAACACGCCCATTCTGTTCGGAATGAATTATGGACCGATATACTATTATGTGCTACAAATTTTCTTTTATCTCGAAATCTTGGGTTCATGGTTATGGTTGCAGTTTGAATAGTTTTTCCTACCCGACTTCTACCTTTGGATACATTTAATCAAACATTTTGAAATATCTCATTACATTAGCGTATATATTATGTTCTCGGATGGTTTGTAAAACATGTTAAAGTTTTTATAATATTTTTTAACATTATTTTTAAATCTTTTTTTCTGTCTGCTTCAATCTATACTCAGATTCAGCTTGATCGTCGACCTGTAATCAAACTTTTTGCAAACTTGAAAGAAATAAAAAAAAACGATATTAACGTTCAACTTTGGACATACGACCTCAAACAGAAAATGTCGACTGCCGCACCCTTAGTTACTATTGTCCATAACTTTAGTAATGTCTCCAGATTCCAAACTTGAGCAGCAATCAAGATGAGACCTAAAATACCGATCAAGCTTACCACAGATGTTTGTACAACTTATGTACATAAGTTTCGTGTCTATGTCATGACATACTGGTTAGCATTAGAGGCAGGACCTTGGAGGCCCATATGTTATTTTTTTTAGACACATTTGGTAATGCGCCAATTGACGAGTCGGGTCAAATTGATACATGTGTGGATTACTAGCATATGTGTATTCTTTGTTGTAATATTAATAAAATTATGTTTAGATACGCAAGCGTGTTGTAATATCCTTATTTGAATGTAGAAATCGAAACTTGCTTATTTTCAGATGACTGAAGTGGAATCTTTAGGAATTGTTCGTAAGGTTTATTTCTCAGTAATGTTTAGATCAAATTGCAAATAACAGGCATCTGTGCCTAGATTCAACGATTCTTTCTAGTCGCGTCGCGAACAAATGCGTTGCCGGCCTTTAAGGTAGGGGAAAAGGGAAAGACGGGGAGAGGGGAGGGTTAGGGCCTCCGGTAACCTCACTCACTCGGCGGTTTTTGGCTGAGTCTCCCTGAAATCGTCTTAAACGGGTTTAATGTAATGTAATTAAATTCTTCTGCATCGATTTTGACATCTGTATTTGCATCCGCAATAATTAATGCGGATGTTCCTGCATATGCAAATTTAGTGCAAGTCGCGACAAGAAAGAAAGTAGGTGATAAAAAGTAGGTTAAAAATACAAAAAATAGTGACCACCGACATCGGGTACAGGGACCAAGACACCGGTGATTAGGACTCCAGAGAGAGGAACCTCCTCACTATACGAGCCGTGTCGAGGAGAACTGCTTCCTGCATAAGTCTCTGAATCCAGCTGTCTAACGCGAGGTGTAGGTCGAGGCTCTCTTCAGTACCAGTTCAGTCATTGCACTAGTCTGTTAAAAACCCTTGAAATAATAATAGAACTAGGCAAATTAATATAACAGTAAATTAAACGACCCAATTAGACGGTAACAGGACTGTCAATCACACTGTCATCACCACGGTGTGACTCAGGCTAGGATGACGTGGAATTAGGAAGTCGATGGTTAACAACTGGGTTATAATTAACCTTGTTTTAGGTATGATAAATTGTGGGGACACTGTTTTTCGTTAATAAATGAATATTTTTTTTTATAATAATACAAAGCTAAGTATTTGTGTTAGAAGTGGAGTAATCATAATAATTTATTTCGTGAAAACATAGCTAACAAAAGGTCTTAAAATATGACATGAACTGCTATGCTCTTAAGTGTACTGGATAGGATTTGAACATGCAAGATAGCAAGTCCGACGATTTGCTATTACGCGTTTTTGACCCCCGACTAATTTTTTGTTGACTGACTATTGTGTGACTTCATTGACAAAACCATTTCGTTCCGTTAATAGTTCTAATTACATTTTAGTGTCAAATTCAACAAAGAACTACTTTTAATAGTCATTACTGTAGACATTGTTACAGATCGCTACAAATCTACAATTCTTAAAACTCTTTTCTGACCAAACGGTGCTGGCGAGCATAATGTGCAACTAAAATTATGGCCGTCTTCGTCTGTTGAAATAATTGACTACAAAATCCTTCCAACTCTAACAAATAATATATTAGTATTATTGTACATATTATTGTAGCGTGAGGTTATGAATCATAACATTAATATGAATGGCATGTATTTTGTTGCATACCTATTAATTATGTATGAATTATTTATGACACCTTATACTCAAATAGTGTCACAACTCAAAATAAACTTAAAGGTTTTATTGACTTGCGTTCCTGTTAAATGATGAAACAAGTTGCATTTATCAAATAGCTATCAGAAATTAAAAATACATCATTATATTAATACGTGAAGAGAACTTTCTTTGTACCCCTTTTTAAGAAAATTTCGCCAACGTAGTAACGTGAATTTTGGAATATTTACAGATTATATCGCTGGTTTGCGAGAATAGCGACATAACTAAAAGTTATTGATTTTAGAGAATAGAAATATTTTGTGATTTCTGCCAGAGTATTTTGTTCTAAATATATAATTAACTTGTCGCTTTCTAACGAACGTTATCATGAAATCGGCGTTGCATCTTTGTTCACCATAAAATATCAAAGATTTATGATCGTTTGGCATACTTGTTCAATTCGACTGAATTTGGAATTATGTCGATATTCTCGCAAACCAGCGATATATAGAAGAAGTGCAGAAAGCTAAAAAATTTAAACAATATTTGCCCTAAAGTTAAAAAATGGCAAAACGGGTACATAAAGCTATAAGTGTCCAGTATATATTTTGGCCTGTCATGAAACAAAAGTCGATACAATGACAGGTCAAGTAATATTGGCCAATGAAATAAACCATGGTCGAAATTCGACCACCGCGCGGTCTCTCAGTAATTAGACTAATTTTGTTAATTTTTCTATTTTTTATTTACATAATGACTTAATCAAATCTTATCTATAAGGTACTAATGTTTAATTTATTTTTGTTTACAATATCATTTTAAATATAACAATAATAAATCGAGACACGTCACACACGGCTGTCGGATCCCAAACTAGGCAGAGCCTGTACTATGGTAACCCGACTGCTGATCAACATACTGATATATGTATTATTAAATAATAGATAAATTATACACAAACACAGAACAAATTATGGTACTAATCACACAATTTGTCCTGGGCTGGAATCGAACCCACAACCTCTGGCTCAGCAGTCAGGATCACTAACCACTAGACCAACAGAACTGTCAAAAAATTACCATTAACTTATTACTTAATGGTATACTACCATTAACTTTGTATATGTGTATCTTACAATAGTTACTGTGTAAATATTGATACTATGAGTGCGAGTAACGAACATTTGCAGGGTTATACATAGGCTGCACTAAAAGTATCGGGAATGGAATATTTCCACTATTCCTATCATATTAAAATCTTTTTAATTGAAAACTCCTTGGTTTTAAAAATGGAATACCATTTATTTATTTAAAAAAAGATTCTCGGTCTTCTCACAAGGTCTTCTCAAACTTGTTTAGTCGTTGAGAAAATGAAATTGACGCGAGAAAATTCAAGGGCGATGATTTATTATGACTTTCGAAGCGGTTTAACACAAAAATAGTGTGTTGACCGGATGCTTTCTGCATTTGGTGATGAAGCCCCATCCAAAACCAGAATTTATCGCTGGTTTGCTGAATTTCAACGTGGACGTGTCCAGCTCAGTGATGATCCCCGTCAAGGTCGTCCAAAAACTGCAGTCACCCAAGAAAACGTTGATGCTGTGCGTAAGCTGATTGTGGAAGATCGACATGTGACATATCGCGAAATTCAGGCAAATTTAGACATTGGCATGAGTCAAATACAAATAATCTTCCATGAACAATTAGGTGTAAAAAAGTTGTTTTCCCGATGGATACCGCATTTGCTCTGTGAAGAGCAAAAAGCGGCTTACGTTACTTGGTGCGTCAGAACTCTCGAAAGACTCCACGCAGGATCCTCAAATGATGTATACAACATTGTATCAGGTGACGAATCCTGGATATACGCGTACGAACCCGAAACAAAAAACCAGTCACGAGTTTAGGTGTTCGAACATGAGTTAAAGCCAACTAAAATTGTTCGTTCACGGAGTGTTGCAAAAAAAATGGTGGCCACGTTTGTCTCCAAAACCAGCCATGTTGCGACTATTCCTCTTGAGGGACAAAGAACGGTTAATGCAGAATGGTATGCTAGCATTTGTTTGCCACAGGTCGTTTCCGAACTCCGTAAAGAGAACTGCAACCGCCGCATCATCCTCCATCACGACAATGTGAGTTCTCACACCGCGCACAGAACAAAAGAGTTTTTAGAGCAAGAAAACATAGAATTATTAGACCATCCGCCGTACAGTCCCGACCTAAGCCCTTATGATTTCTATACTTTCCCTAAAATAAAGAATAAATGCGTGGTCAGAGATTTTCATCACCTGAAGAAGCTGTGGACGCCTACAAAACGGCCATTTTGGAGACCCCAACTTCCGAATGGAATGGTTGCTTCAATGATTGGTTCCATCGTATGGAAAAATGTGTCAAATTTCGCGGAGAATACTTCGAAAAGCAATAAATACATTTTTAAATAGTAATGTTGTGTCACTGCCTTGATTCCCGAAATTTTCAGTGTAGCCCTCGTATTAACGGTTACTTAAGGCATTTTAACAGAAAATAATACCTAATTTGATTTATTGAAACTAGTCTCATTGACGGTAGATTCAACAAATCTTTTAATTGATGTTTTAAGGGGCGTTATGTACCCCCAACGCAAACGGAGGATCCTCCGGCCAGACTGATCATGTCTGGCGGACCGTGACTATCGCTTTTAATGTTGGGAAGTTGTATACAGCGTGTAAGTATCACCGTCGCGAATAACTTACAAAAACGTCTTTCTTTGGATACTTATCACAATGCAAGTCAGTTCATCATAAAAATGCGAGATTAAGTATTTACAGTCAGTAGTTTAATTTTCCGCTACGCAATGTAATGCAACACCCGTACTGTGCGGTACGGTGAATGACCTTCAGCGCCCGGCGCCGTCAAAGCAGCTGATTGCATAAATGTTGTTGATTTGATTACATTGCAGTTAGGGTAGGGTATTTACTGATTTTTTTTTAAACTAAAATGTTCTGTTTACTCATTGTGATATCACTTTTTAAGAAAAAAAATGAAAAAAAAAATTATGAATTTTCCGGCAGAAATTTTCAAAGATTTTCCAGTCAGAATGATGGTCTAAATACACTATTCAGGATTCGGTACGGTGTCGCTTTTTTATGGTATAGGGGGCAAACGTCACCTGATGGTAAATGACTTACGCCGCCCATGGGCACCTGCAATTCAAGAGTCACAAGTACGTTGCCGGCCTTTAAGGAGGGAATGGGGAAGAGTGGGAGAGGGGG
Organism: Euplagia quadripunctaria; assembly: GCA_963859945.1. NCBI lineage: Eukaryota > Metazoa > Arthropoda > Insecta > Lepidoptera > Erebidae > Euplagia > Euplagia quadripunctaria. Next base: position 1,071,866 of record OY982575.1, on the reverse strand, counting down.
GGGGGGGGGGAGGGAAGGGTTAGGGCCTCCGGTAACCTCACTCACTCGGCGAAAAGCAATGCAATCTTTGCTTTACTGCCGATTTTCTGTGAGGCCGTGGTATCACTCCGGTCGAGCCGGCCCATACGTGCCGAAGCATGACTCTCCCACGTCAAAAACACCCTGTATATACTAACTAATCGGCTAAAAAAAGAGCTTTCATTGCGCGACATAGTAGTTACTACGTAGTATAGTGCGTATATGTACTTTTATATCTACTTAAATGGCTATTAACCATCTGTTACATAAGTGTTAAATATTTTTCTGTGTATAATGTTAATCTAATAAGGACGTATTACAAGTTCTTGTTGTGTGAATATAGATTGTATTTTTTTCCAAATAAAATTGCTATTTGCACATGTCTAGTCTATCAGCTTCCATTCGACATAAATCAGCGCCTTGTTAATCCCCTGTGTTTGCTGATAAAACATGCTTTAAGTAAATAAAAAAGATACTAATAAAATATTTAATGAAATACGTTGGTGTTTGCTACTTATAGTTGCCAGAAATTAATAATTAAAAAAAAACGAAGCATAATTTTGACGGTTGACTAGAAAATGATGTGCTTTCACTTGTACAATCGTCATTAATGTTTCAAAATACACCAATACCAAAAGGGAGCATCCATTAATTTTGTGAGCTGTTTTGCTGTCAGTTTTGTTCAAAGTTGACGTGAAATTTTCCATTGTACCCCCGTCAGTCAAAATGAGATTTGATAACATTTAATTGGACCCCTTCCCCCATTTTGTGATCACGTAATTAGTGGATGCTCCTTAACATTAACAGATTTAAAGCTAATAAGTGATACATTATTAAATCATTTTCTTTTAACAGCGGTAAAACAAGAACGTCCAGCAATTCGCGGTGTTGGTCCTCATCCAGCCCTCCGTGAAAGGGGTCGTGCCATCCCTGCTGGAGCACCCCCTGCACCGACCAAAGGGCCTGTGACGATGCCTCCCCACGCTAGGGTACGATCTTCCCCCCTATCGGTCTACTATGAACTGGATATCAAGGTCAGTTGACGAAGGAGTTCCGTGTGCGGCTTGAGCAAGGCTTAAGGTAGGTTGGGTATTCCTAGTGGTTTGGCTATACAAGAGTTTAGTTTGACCCCATTGTTTCAAATGACAAATTTTCAGTTATGCAAATCTCTTAAACCAAAAGAGAATCGATAGGTCGATGACGAAGATCCATTGGGGTCCATTGGGTGATAGTGACCCACCTCCCAGGGGGGAGGCCAAAGGACAACCTGAGCTCGAAGAGTCTCTTTGGCCCAGATTATCTCAGTCACATTTTTTTATTGTATTTTATGAACTTTTTGAAAGATAAATTTTAAAGGAATTTTATCTCATCGAAATATGCAAAACGATGACCCCCTCATCCCATCGGTAATAATATAAGTTTAACATCTAAAATCTCGCTAGATTTTGTGCTTTTTGTTATTCAGCCTTTTCACCCAGAAAGCTTCTCTCATTCTAAAATATAAAACTTACACTTTTGTTTTTTTAAATCAGTTTGGTCAAAGACCATTTATGAAACCATTTTGTAAAAAGGCTTCCATCCACTGCAAATATTTTGATCTAAATCTGTAAATTTCTTAAAAATGACAAATATATTTCGAATGACATTAAATATTAACTTTTAAACTTTCGCGTTCTATGATATACTCAATTATGTATTTAACCGGGAATTAACGCGATCACGAAATAATTAACCTCTAAATTGCCTGACGTTTCGACCAGGTTGCACCAGCCGTGGTCACAGGCAGACATTAAATAATTGGACAGAGAAGAACACACTTCAAAAGTCATTGTAGACATCTTAAAATGTTCTATCGTCTCTGCTTCCTGCAGACGGGAAAAAAGGCGTGAGCATATCTATGTATAGCATATAATTATGTATATGTTATATAATACATTGGTAAGTATTCTTTTCTTCAACCGTACCCACACAGGTCACGTGATTTAAGAGATTTACATAACCTTAAACTCATCAGCTATACGTAGGGTGTGGTCAATAGCTTTGGTAAAGTTTTGAAACCACTGGGAAATTGTCAACACTAACGCCTAAAGAGACGCGCTTCGCTTATGGTCAACATAACTTCTAATTCTAAGGTAAGTAATAGAGTAGGCTGCCATAACACTATGTGAGCTTTATGGCGCTTATTATACTTACATAACGTAGAAGAGTAAATACTAACAGATAATTCTGTGTCAGAAGAATTACTCGATATTGTACATCCATAGGATTACGCGTCCCGTGATTTACAATTACAATAACGCAAATTAATGCGATTGTTTAGGTATGAACATAACTGTCTGACGTTTCTACCAGTGTATAGTGATCGGAGGCATGCCAATTATTTCCTTTAATTTAATTGTTGTAATCAAATCTCGTAATCATCTCTGAAAATCCAAGGTCTTACCTAATATATTAATAATATACGTAATGATCTTGATCGACAGACAATGGCAGGGGCACTCCTTTGTTTTGTTCCCCTGGCTAACATTGACGGCGTTTTTACATAATGTTACGTATGTACTGGAAGACTAGATAAAACCACACTGACGTAAACTAACAAATTGAATAGGTACTCATACACCCGCCCTACTTGAATCTTTCTGTTGTGTTTGTGCGCAAGCGCATGGAAATGTCTATATGTGCATATGTTTCACGTGCGCTAAAGCGCGACATATGTTGACCGTGACGAGGTTGATATTTCTATATAAACACCATTAAAAATAGAGACAACCAAAAGTGACAAAAATATCCTAAATTAAACATCTTCTCGTATAAAATTAATTAAACATGTAATTCCGAAACCATCAATGACCTAAAATTAACGAAAAGAAAATAATGGCATTATTAAAGAAGATCTATCCTATTACTCATTTAACAGAAGTCAAGAAGAATAGATACTCGTTGATAGATGGATGTACTCTTTATTTCTTTTTTCTTTATTTTATAAGACAACTCCCGCATTAGGAATTACTTCTGTGTCGCGGGGGACTTTACAAACATACAATGTACGTACACAAAGAACACCCAGAATCGGGTGGGAATCGAACCCACAACCTATGGTGTAGCAGTCAGGTTCACTGGGTCACCAAGCACTAGGCCAACAGGCCAGTCAACAAGTCATTGTACACAAAACAATAGGATACAATATTTTACTTATATCAAATACTAGTAATGTTATGTACAATTGGCGAATAAGTACTCTGTCAAAGTAGAAACAAAGAGATTCCATGTACACATGCCTTATTCACTCTGGAGTGTGATATGAGAGGACCACCAGTGGCGCGATGAAACGAGTTTCATGGGTCTTCCTCTCTGATTGAGTTGGTGGCAAGTATGGCCTTAGGCCTTTTTATCGACCAAGTGGCGATATTTTTGGAAAACTGAATGCTAGACAGAATTTAAAGATCCCGTACTGCTGTTCTGTCCACTAGTCCTTGTCCTTGTGTCGCCTCTTCGCGGTACTGTGAACACCGCGTAGGACTTCTAACAACGGACTTAGTGGTCAGTGGTAGCTAAGCCATGGTGGCTTCTCGCAATTAGCTGAATCAGGGATCATCATCATCATTTCAGCCATAGGACGTCCACTGTTGGACGTAGGCCTCCTTTAATGGCTTCCAAGAAGACCGGCTGGAAGCGGCCTGCATCCACCGACGTCCTGCGATCTTTACCAGGTCGTCTGTCAGCCGCGATAATGGACGTCCTAGGCTGCGCTTTCCGGTCCATGGTCTCCATTTCAGAACGGCCCATCGACCATCCGTTCTACGTGCTATTATAAAATCAGGGATGAGCCTATCAAAATCCTTCTCACTCATATTGCTCCTACGATACTAAACAACTGTCACACATGAACCATCACGGCAATAAGCACCTAAAAAATTAGTAATTATGATCATTAACCGACTTCAAAAAAGGACGAGGTTCTATGTTCCACTTTATTTTTTTTTATCTTTGTTCACCGATTACCTACACAAAGACGCCTAGACCGATTTGGAAAATTCTTCTTTTGTGTGAAAGGTTATACTTCCCAGGTGGTCCCATTGTGATCGGGTCAGGATCTGATAATGGGATCCTAGAAAAATAGAGCGAACTCTTCAAATTTTATAGGCACACTTGAAACGATTTGGGTATTTTAAAGCGCATTGAAGTCGGTGATACTCTGGAGAACCGCACAGTGGTGATGGGGATGAAAGTTTTGTCGCGTTGAACGATTGCGAAACGTGGTGACCGGTATAAGTCCGAACAATTCCTCGGAACACTCCTCATGATACATGTACATTATGTACATTTTTTTTATTAAATAGTCGACTTGAGATGAGTGTAATTCGTGTTTCTTGTTGCAACTTTTAGGTTTATTTCCAGAGTTATTCTGTAAAGTATATTTGTATATAATTCAAGTTTTACCTGACGATTAGTTGGTCAAATATTATGCAAGTGTCGAAACCTTTAGCAGCATTGAAAATGACCATTGAAGTCGGTGATACTTTTTTAAAAGATAATTTTACATTAAAATATTTACTCATCCAATATGCAAGCCGTCCAGTAGTTATAGCAATGATGTCACAATGATCATTTTCAATGCTGCTAAAGGTTTCGAAACTTGCATAATATTTGACCAACTAATCGTCAGGTAAAACTTGAATTATATACAAATATACTTTACAGAATAACTCTGGAAATAAACCTTAAAATTGCAACAAGAAACACGAATTACACTCATCTCAAGTCGACTATTTAATAAAAAAAATGTACATAATGTACATGTATCATGGGGAGTGTTCCGAGGAATTGTTCGGACTTATACCGGCCGCCACGTTTTGCAATCGTTCAACGCGACAAAACTTTCATCCCCATCACCACTGTGCGGTTCTCCAGAAATTTTATGCCTCGCACAACCAATCTCTGGAACAAATTGTCGCCTGCCTTATTTCTGGACCGATACGACCTTCAAACCTTCAAGAAAAGAGCGTACTCCCATCTCAAAGGCCGGCAACACACTTGTGACTCTTGAGTTGCAGTTGGTGTCCATGGGTGAAGGTAGTCACTTACCATCAGGTGACCCGTCTGCTCGTTTGCCCCCTATAATATAAAAAAAAATACATAAAAAATAATATTGTTATTGCTAAATTATGAATGGAGCAAGTCACGTAGTTAGAACCCTCTAAGACTCGACCACAAGTCAGATGCTTCACCATTACGCTACAGCCGATAAAACATGAGTTACCACAATAATTATTTGCTTTCAAGATGATAAATTGGTTAATGCACATTCAGCACAAAATGGAGCAATTAATAATTATTCTTTCTGTAAAAAATGGCTTAATCATGTACTTATTATATCGGAAAAACTCTTGATTTGACATCAACACTACAACATGTGTCCTGCTAAAATATGAACATCACTCGTCAATAAATTTTAATCGAGTTTAAATATTGACTGAAAAGAATACAATGACATCATAGACACATAACAAGTACTTGGCAAAGTGTCAGATTATTTTACATACAAGGCCTATTAATATCATTCCGATCTGCACAATAATTAATATCAACTGTTGGTTGTAGTTGAGTACTTGGATATTCGTCATTTTTATGTAGATGTGTGAAAATATTGTATAGGTACTTAATTAAGTAAACGTCTCATTCGGTCTTTGTTTTGATGTTGACTTTGAAACCATGGCTGCCAACTCCTACGATTGTAGCTAAAGTGACGTGAGCGTATCCGAATTAACGAATATGCAACGCTGTTATTTTCAGTCTTGGCTTCGTTGGGGTCGCTTTTCATCCTTCTTTTATCTGCTGCGTTATTGCTCAATATCAAGTTCATACGGTCTTCAATATTTAATATAAAAATTCATGTCCGGACACTAGCCCTAATCCGTCAATTAAAAATAATAGGTCAAACATCGAATGCTGTGGCCTTATTCCTGTGTGTGTGAGAATGTGAGATTATGTCAAGGTCTGGTTCCGTGAACGATATTCAGGCTTGTGCCCGATATAAACAAAAATAGCAAGACGATAAAACTAAACTAGTTAACATTGTTGTTAAAAGGTTTATCAGTTTTTTATAAACTATATTTTAAATTTATATTGGCGATATGCAAATAATTGCACTTTATTTTACAAATTATTGACTAATTGAGGAGTCATGATCGTGTGAGTGGATGACGACAAATTCTTAGTTAACATATACATAACGAAGTGGCACATAGACCATAGACATTACGTCATAGCAAGAGATTATACAGACAATGAAGGTTATTTAATGTAGATAAAAGAAAATATGAATTAGAGCATGCAATTATCCCGCCGATTTCACTATTCGGATGTTTCGTTTGATGAATTTCTGAACAAACCTCATGAATTTTCTGCGTAGTTGTTTGCAAGACTGCAAATATTTTAATGCCAACAATTTCTGGTTGTCAGGGTTGAACAATTCTTGTTTTCGAAGACTACTTACGGCCTACTATGCTGTCTGATCCAATGAGTTTTGAGGTAACCGCTACAGTCATCAAATTAGCATCCTCCCTAATACCTCCAGGGTCGCTTTTAACACATTTCAGGATATAGGGAGTACGTCTATTTTATAGCTACTGAACATAATTTCGTTTATTAGATCAATTAAAGCTTCCAAAATTCCCTGTTCTACAAACAAAACATTTTTTACGACAAAAATGTAGTGATAAATGATTGGAAAGTTTTTGTCGTCACGTGTGTGTTCAAATGATCCGTTCACATAAGTGAATTCTTAAAATATTCGATAAATAGTTTTACTATACAATTTAAACCCTTGTAATATATTATAGGCAAAATTTTCATTTATTTTTTGAGCAGTCCAAATCCACTTAATGACACAAACAGGCCAGTAGCTACCTAGTGCCTTTATAATGTTACCTATTAGATTAAACGTTTCACATGTATTGTACTTAGCCCTTTTTAACCAAGTTTATAATCAATTATTTCTCACTTTTCAGTGCCCTTTGTTAGTTTTTTTGTAGGTCGGTTTAACTTTTTTTAACAGTTTATTTTCCATTTTGTACAACGCACATACTACATGTTCCCTTAATCTCTGAGGGTTCCTCTCGTTTTGAAACCAACCACCTTGGGATCATACTACTTTAAAAAAAGATAATAAAATCAGTCCATAGATGACGAAAGTATCGGTGAACATACATAAAAAAAATACATACAGCCAGCAATACACACATCAACTGTTGAAAATATACAATAACATCCAAGATCACAATAATGTATGTTGTCTAGCCTTCTTGATCGTTAACGGCAACTGAGTTTTTTAGCAGAGAACGTACTGATAGACTCGTGAATTTCCATTTCCTATCGATATTAATTGATTTAACTCTAGCTGGATCTAGAATGTGCGCTTGCGATTCAAAACACTTATGCTAGGAATTATTATCAGTAGTAAATTGCCGTTTACATCCAGGTTGATAATAGATACTAGCTCAATACTGGTTCAAAAACTACTATCGAAGAATGCTATTTTTAACCCCCTACGGAAAAAGAGGGGTGTTATATGTTTGACGTGTCTGTGTAACAGCGTGTCTGTGTGTCTGTTTGTGGCATCGTAGCTCCGAAACGAATGGACCGATTTAAGTGCGTTTTTTTTTGTTTGAAAGTTGACTTCATCGAGAGTGTTCTTAGATATAATTCCAGAAAATCTGTTCAGCCGTTCGAAGATCATCAGCTCTTTTCTAATAGTTGAATTGATTTCCGAGTCGGGAGTATTTTAAATTTCTTCTTATCATTGTATGTGTTGCGGATAGATCGTATTCATTGTTCGCTTTTTTACATTTTAGGGCTTGAGCTCCTTACTAACTTTTTGAGCTAGACTAACTTTTTAACTTTCGCGTTCCATGATATAATTATGTATTTATACGGGAATTAACGCGATCACGAAAAGGTATTACATACCTCTGAATTGCCTGACGTTTCGACCAGGTTGCACTGGCCGTGGTTACAGGCTGGTCGAAACGTCGTGATCGCGTTAATTCCCGTATAAATACATAATTATTTTCGAGCTAGACCTGCATTTAATATAATTATATGTTGCCCAACCTGTGTCCGACTTTTGTGGTATTTTGCTTGCTTATACAACAATGAGGAATATCACACCTAATCTATAAAACCCACTCGGTAACTAACAGAAATTATCAGTTCAGTGCCAACAAATTTAATTGCTTAAAACTAGTCTAGTTTGCTTATCTGTTAGCACCGAGCTAGTTAAAGAGGCCACTGTTCCGCCATTACAGTTAGCCGAAACAGCACAAACAAATGTATTTGAAAGACACCTGTTTTGCATGACAGTGGGACAAAAATTTTAAGATTTGTTTGTCTTGTTAAAAAGGAGGTTTGTTGAATAAGTTAACTACACGTAAGCGGTGTCATTTCGTGTGATGGATATTATGATGAACAATATGCGTCATTTACGTGTTTCTACAAATGAACGGAGGCAGTGAATCGATTTTCGTAAATATATGGCCTGATATATGAAGAAATTGCTCTTTTCCCTCTAAGATAGCTGGGAAATCTTTGGCCTCTGTGTTAAGGTCTTTACTTGCGGTGACTGGACTAGCGAAGGCTCATTCGTAATGCATGGATTTCATTTTATTTGGACAATTTCATATAATATATAACTAGCTGACCCGACAGACGTTGTCCTGTCTTAACTATGAATATTGACTGACAGTTATGTCAAAAGCGCTAAGGTTACAGTAGAAAAGTTAATATGGTCGTTAAGTTTTCTTAAATTTTCTAATTTTCCGCGCAACTTTCTTAATTTTTTCTTTTATGAGAACCTTCTCCTGACTATAACAAACACAAAAAAAAAATTGCGAAATCGGTCCAGCCGTTCACGCATGATGCCGTGACCAAGGGAAATCTAAATGATTATTTATTATTAAAATTTCACGTAATGCCCTTGCCTTTTTTACTCTTTTAAGTTGTTGCCCCTATCTTACCATAGCAATGGAGATTGAAACAATGTTGTATGTTAAATAGGCGACAATGACTGGCTACTGGATGTAACATAACCAGATTTTAAGAATTCATCATTCAAGTGTGTAGTGCAGTAAAGCATAGAATGGAAATAGGTTTTGCAACATTTTTGTAAAATCCTTACTTTTCGCCAATTTAACCTGTAATTGGAAGCACCGTGTTTGTGTTAATAAACGTAGTCATTAAGTAAAACGCAAAACATTTAGGTGTACCATTAAGTTCTAACGTAATTGAATGCTTTTCATTATGTATATTTTTATATCTTACATATTCTGTTAATCTCCCATCATCTAAGTACTAACTGTTAAAGTATTCATAATTAATCTCCCCTTCTTGCGTTAGATTCTGTTTATAAAGATAGTCAAACGGCGACATATGGAAGTTTATCAGTGGCCATAAACGCAGGTCAAATTGCGAGGCATGTCTAGTATCATACAATATGTGTGTATATTTTTATATTCATAAAAATATACACAAATACAATAGAAATGAAATGTTCCCAACCTAAGCCCATTACTTAAAAGCGACTGGACCGATTAGACTATTTCTTCCTTTTATATGTTAATAATAGCCGAAATAAGGTGTTCATGGAAAGAAAAATGAAAAAAGTTACTTGGCAAATGGGAAAATCCGGGGAAAACTCGAAAGTTTTTCCATGAAAAAAGTTGATTAAAATGTTGTCAATTAACAGGTTTTGACAAAGTCTGTCGGGTAAATAAAGTTAGTTTTTACTTATCTCCAATTAATTTTATTCTTACTTATCTCAAAACTGCCGAACTGAGCATAGTGAGCATGAGCTGAAATTTTAAAAATAATACAAAATATGGACCTACATTAGTAGTTTACAGAATAAATCTGTAATTTAATATAACTACAAATTTAGTATGGAATATTGCCGTTTTTTTTTCAAAAAAAAATATTGTTGTTTTTTTTTAAATAGTTCTAAAGACAATAAAAAATCTCAGTGTCTATGACGAAATTTACAGGCAGTTTAAAGCTCATACGGATTGCAGGCTTAGAATTCTAGTTTCGTAAAAGCAAAACTTTAAGTCGTACACAAACAGCGGTTGGCATTGGTACGCGGCCTAGACACGGTGCGCAGAAATAGATAGCAGTGACACTCCCGCGCATCGTGACGCGCTGTCTTGCGCCGGCGACGATACTAGCCGCGTGATATATGGACTTTCTTTTTTTTTAGATTTTTTATAGATTAATATCATAGATATTTATAGATCCTCATTATTCTTCTCTTTTTTATTTATTTTTAAGATAACCGTGACTAGTTACATGGTTAGGTCTCTAAAATAAATGATCCAGATTTAAAAAATATCTGCGTTTGAATTTGGAAACGGGACTTTGAACAGCAGTGGAACAATAATTAAGCAGGTTATCATGGGGCAATTTATTTTCGAAAAATTCCTTTATTCTGGCAACTCGGTCTTGTTGCTATTTGTAATTACAAATTGGTTTAAAGATAATTAACTTAAAAAAAGTATGACCGACTTCAATGTGCCTAAATAATGATAAATTGTAATAACTTGTATTCTTCGTAACTTATTTTTTAACCTGCAATATAGGTACGGTATAAGCGTAATAATAGGAGTAAATCGATAAAGTTCGTTGCGTATTTTTCACCCCCAGCGCAAAAATGTGTGCGTTTGTGTCTGTCTGTGGCATCGTAGCTCTCAAACGGATGGACTGATTTCGGTGTGTTTTTCATTTGAAAGCCAGTTTCCTTGCGGTGGTTCTTAGCTATGTTTGGTTAATATTGGTCAAGCAGTGTAAGAGTATCAGCTTTTTTCCAAAATGATGTAAGGCATTTTGTAATCGTTGAAGGGATTTTTGAGTCGGGGGTGTTTTAAATTTTAAATTTGTAGTACTTCTCCGTAATATGTCTTCAGCTCTTTCTGGTTTTAACTTTGTTCTGCACTGACACCGATTCGTTCAAGTCATCAAAACACCTGTCATCAATCGGTACTTCTGTGAGTAAGCATTATGACATATTTCGTAATTGCAGTAGCCTTACCTACTAAGCGTGTCAGTTACGCTAAGATCAAACAATTTGTCAATGGTCGCGTTGGCTCGCCGGCTCCTAAGACAATAATCTCGTTGTTTAAGGTCGCCCACACTACACGTTTTATGTTGGTCATAGATGGTTTATGTATAGATATGACACCGACATTCATTTTTGAAGTGAAAACTTCTTTAGGCACGTTGGACACTTTTACAGGGGAAAACTGAACTCGCGTGACCGTCACGCTCAGATGACAGATGTGTCAGTTATGTTTTAACTTCTGACGTGCAGTCCTACGACTGACAGTTATTTCTTAGTGTTCTGACTAAGAAATTTTTGTAAATTTATTTTTTAATTTTTATACGGTTGTCTGTGAGATTTATCAAGTTATTTTTTTTAGAAGGTATTATCCGCGTGATTTAGCAAAACACTTTGATTTCGTGTATACAAGTATTTACATAATACATAGAAATCTTTACATGTCGTTATTTGAAGTTATGTTATGGTGTTCACGTACATTGAATTAGTTCTGAACAACTTGGCATCTGAACTTACCAAAATAAAAAATTTAGTCGAAATAAACTTATAAAGTAACTAGCAACCCGCCCCGGCTTCGCACGGTAGCAAAGCATATGTAGAGTTTTTCCGACATCTTTAACAATCATCGTCATATTTCAGCCATTTTACACAAAATCTTAATGAATTATACACTTAAACCTTCCTCATGAATCACTCCGTCTATTGGTGAAAACCGTATGAAAATTCGTTTGGTAGCTATTGAGTTTATCGTCGAACAGACAGACAGACGGAGCGGGAGACTTTGTTTTATAATATGTAGTGATAAACAAATTGCTGCCAGATTAAAAATACTTTTTTTTACTAAATCTAATCTAAACGTACTACAGAAAATTAATAAAAATGTATTTTTTATCGATTTGTTTTTAATTTCTTTAAAGTTGTAAAATTGTAGATTAATATGTGATGAGTATACGTATTAAAAAAAAATTCGCGTACGGACACACAAAATGTTGAATACTTTAAGTATCTGAGTTCTCAATCAGTGCTATATTATTCAAATGCGCAATGCAGACAAACCAAATTCCAAATTTACAAAGTTTGGAGAACATAAAATAGCCTGTGTTGGACGTACCATTATAATTATTTATTATTAATAGACTTCCCTCCCTGAATCCGTTCTTTTAAATAGCATATTCGCTACTCACGCAACGCGTCGTGTCGTCTACGTTATTCGTTTAGTACATATAGTTAGCACTAAACAATAATAGTGAACGTGCTGAGAAAATCGATCTACTCCGACTCCAACGATCCAAGCGGCCTAGATAGATTGCACTATTTTGCGTAGCGGCAGTAGAAACTATTTATCCAGCAGATCACAGGATGAACGTTTTGTTTTCGTGTTTATTCTGTGATACCGATACACCGATCTAAACAGCATATTGCAATCTCTTTGGTGGCGGGTTTCATATGAACCCGGCTCTTGGCCAAACTGATATTCAGCCAAGTTTAGTCTGACTAGAACCTGGCCGATAATTTAGAAAAAATAGGGTAGGAAAGGGTAAAAAACATAAAATGAAGGTGTGACATTCTATAGACATGTATTGTTTTCTCTAGAATGTTATTGTTGTACTAACTTCAGAAATAAAGAAAATAAAATAAAGAAATTTATCCCACTAATATTATAATTGTGAAAGTTTGGATGGATGGATGTTTGTTACTTTTTCACGCTAAAACTACTGAACTGATTGCGATGAAACTTGGTATGTAGATAGCTGGAGACTTGGATTAACGTATAGGCTACTTTTCATCCCGATATTCCCACGGCATCGGGACTTACGCGGGTAAAACCGCGGGGCGCTGCTAGTATGTCATAAAGTAGCCCTAGCAAATGTTTAAATATTTTTTTTTACTTTGTTGAAATTAGTTAAGCTATCTGACAATATTCATACAAACAAAAGAGACAAGAATATTTCCAAAGTAGAAAGCAGCCGATTCGAGATTCTGACTGGGCACATCATGATACGCCAGCATATCTTCATTTGCCTGTCTAATACCCGCCATATCGTACAAAGCTTAACGTTTGACGAGGATAAAGGTAACCAAAGTACTAGGAAATAAAAAAAATTGTAAAATATTTAATGGATTTTATTTGACCCTATAGTAATAGTCCGCTGCATGGATACCCTACTTTTTATTCTTGTGACACCGCCATCTTTCTCAGATGTAAACAGACAGCTGATAGATCGCAAAACAGCGCTACCAGCGCGCAGCGTCGCAAAATGGACCTATATTACGATACGCCCTGCCATATCTCGATGACCAAGTGATTAGTTGCGAAATTGACAAATAGGTTCCTCTCATTGATCTGCCCAACTTTAGATTGGGCTTATATCATCGACTAAATCAGATAATACCGGCATATCATGGTCTGCCCAGGCATATATCGATGGGCATGACGAAGCAATCAAATGTAGAATCATCAATATCCAGTCTAGTTACGGTGTAAGTGTGGTACAAACGTATTACAAAGTAATTGTTTATGAATATTTAACCAATTTGTTGACCATACACAAAATATATTAGGTAATAATTTCTTCTACTCCAAACTGTTATAAGCAATGATACGCACCATCTGTTCTCTTTAATCATTGTCCCAAAAAGATGCCATTGAGATCGGATGTAGGACGTTTTCCCTTTCAAACTGCATCTTGCTGTGCGTATATTTATCATTATACAGAATGGCAATGACGAGCCCACATTCGACTTATTATGTACTAACTTTACTATTTCCGTTATGGCTTTGGCACGGTTCCGAGGTATGTTAAAGGAATCATGTTAGTATGATCTTCATACTGAAATATTTCTGTGCTAAGATGCGTGTTGGTTGGGTTCTCTGAAGTTTTGTATGCTCATAGGCCCGGGTAGTTGCTTGCCATAAGACCGCAAGCTATCCATCTGGGCATCAAGTCTGTCATTAAAAAGTGATATACGATTACATTGAATTAAAGCGATGGTTTAGGCATGTACATACCGTCGAACAGCCTAACGTTTCGACCAAGTTACTCTGCCCATGGTTATAAACAACAAGTCAAGTTCGTAAGGTGGAATTCCTTCATCCACCCACACAAAAGTTTTCCCCTCAAATTATGATGCCATTTGTGTTTACTGGGTGGTATTTGTACCACTCATGTTGATTGGGTGGTATTTGTACCACTTATGTTGATTGGGTGGTATTTGTACCACTTATGTTGACTGGGTGGTATTTGTACCACCTATGTTGACTGGGGGTTTTTGTACTATTTAGATTGACTGGGTTGTATTTGTGCCGTGCTATTTATGTTGTCTGAGTGGTATTTGTGCTTATGGTGACTAGTCTAACTAGTTTAGAACAGGTAGCCGCTAATTTAGTTGGCCTAGAGGTAGGCCTCTAAAGGCACTCACTTACTATAAACTTTTGAGACCGTCTTGTAGGCAACAAGGCCTACAAGACGGTCTCAAAAGTTTTCTTTGACGCACGATCCTTTAAAAATAATTTATTTATACTTGTCCATCGATCGATTTGTGACAGAATCTTCTATAATTAAACCCGTGATCATTTTATGGCCGGAATGTAATCGTAAAATTCTTGGAAAACAGCTTAATAGTCTTATTTATTAACTTGTCTATTGAAAGAGATCAAGTATTTTATATCTTTTGATTTAAAAGAGACTGGCGGTCGAGGAGACGTTTGAAAACAATGTAAAAAAAAACTTCTCGGCCCTTCGTGTCCAACAAAGACCTTCCCTCCTCTGTTCTGTTTTACTTTGCCCAGTGTTGTCTGCTACTTGTCTTGTCTCATTAAAGCATTCGTATGAAGCTGCCGGGCCCGCTTGGCACTCGTAGTCTGATTAATTTATTGTAGGAAGTGGAATTGAGGAGTATTAACTATGAGGAGAATTGATAATTTAATTCTAATTCCAAATTCAATTCAAATAATTATTTTTGTGGTTAAGTTGGCACAACTGTTTTCTATATTGGTGAAGTTTAAGCAATATCTGTCATTTAGTTTCAGTATTCGATTTTGTAAGCTCATCTCAAGAGTGTTTTGCGTTTTTAATAATGCATAAAAACATCGAACAAGGAGTTTGTCTCGAATTTTGCATTGCAAATGGAATTTCATGTTCAGAGTCGCTGAAAATGTTACAGAAAGCATACAGTGAATCGACTTTATCGAAAACTCGTGCATATGAGTGGTACAGTGCATTCAAAAGCGTTCGAGATCAGTTGGAAGATTTCCCTGGCTCTGGTGGCCATCAACGTCTTCAACTGAAGTTAACATCGCTAAAGTGAAGGAAATTGTGACTGAAATCCTCATTCAAGTTTGAGAGAGATAGCCGCTGAACTTTCTGTGTCTCACGAATCGATTGGTACTATTTTAAACGATCGCTTGGAGTAATCCCGAAAGATCTGAATTTTCTTAAAAAACTCAATCGCGTCGCTGAAGACATGCTAGAACGAGTCAATTCCGACCCTACATAAAACGCATTGTTACTGGTGATGAGACATTTTGTAAGTTGATCATTTGTAAGTAAGAAGTCGTACTCAAATTGCATGTCCTGTATGCGGATTGGAAAACTGTAAATGGTGACTAATAAGTACCGTACTAGTAATGTAGGTATGTACTACTAATCAATGTGTAAATCATTAATCAGTTCGCGTAATTAGTATATGACCTAGTATACCCTGACCCTGTAGACCCTGATAGTGATACAGAAGTGTGAAAACCGTAATTACCTACCGCTTTTCAGACTCAGTGTAGCATACCAATCTATTTGTTTGTGAAACCAGGGCTGTATAAGAAGGCGGGAAAAAATTTACGTGTACCATCTGATGATTAACTAACATCTCATGAATTGCGTACTTATAGTTTTTTTTTTCGTCTCGAAAAAATCGCATGCGCACAGATCCACAAGATAGTGCGAATCACGTAAATACAGGAAACCATTAAGACAGATCGTAAACTGGCTACATAGTCAGTCCAGCCGCCGGAACCACGAGCGCATGTCATTTCTAATTGACGCCTCCGAAGTTATCAAAACATTATTTTTTGAAATTCGAATTTTAAATATTTTCATTAACTTTTGTGATTCATTTGTAAAACTAAAAAACTCGGTCTTTGAAGTGCAAAATGGACAGTGCTTCTACGAAACAGGTACATTATAAACAAATTGGAATGGATGCTCTCTATTTTTAACCGACTTCAAAAAAAGAAGAAGGTTCTCTTTTTTTATCTATCTTTTTCATACAGTCAATGTACCCAATTACTGAACCCGTACAACGACACAAAGAAGCGTTTTTTTCAAATTTAATTCCCCATTGTTTGATTTTCTTTTCTTACGAATTAACAGGTTAACTTCGGCATTATGGTGTATAGGCGTGTCATGGGTAGATTTAAGTATATCGGTAAGTGACCGCAGTCTGTAATTTTGACAAGCCGATGTGAACCATAGATAACTTTATCAAAATCATTTATTTCAATTAAACCAAGTAGAGGTATTTTTAGATTGTCAGGATTAAGAATCTGTCAGACTAAGTCAATCGTGAAGTTAGTTGCCGGTTCCAATACGTAGATCCTATGGAGAATAACAGGCAAGAAACTCTAAGGGCACTCCTTTGGTTTATAAGTGGAAATAATACGACGGTAATGTAACATGTAAACAGTCCCGGAAATCACTACTATAGTTTTAGTAACAGCAGTCCAGAGATTAGTGTTACTACCGGCCCCAACTAACGACACCCGTTCACGAGCATGACGCACGCGCCATCCACCGTCCAGGTCCAATATTCAATAGAGCCGAACGATCAACACACACCACCGTTAGCAAGACTTATACGCGAGCATGACATACTCAGAACTGCAAGGTATCATAGAAAAAACAACTTAAATGACTACAAACTTCTCACATGAACAGTTTAAAATTTTCTAAATACAAATACAATGTGAATATAGTCTATAACGTGATGTCAATATCTTAAAATGATGTTACGGCTGAAACTAATCAGCAAATTCAGACTAACTTAACACACTGATCACTAACACTTTATATTTCTGTTTCGATATTAATGCTAAGGTTAAGACATTCCCAGCACTAGCGACATGACACATGACATAAACAAATATTTTTTGGAAGCAAAGAACACATTTTTTTGGCCACATCCTTGATAAAACTTTATCTTGGGTATCTCAAGACAAATGTGATGAAAATGTACATAAGCAAAAACCTAAGCAACTGCAAACAGTATTTGCATTAATTCGAACTCATTTAATAAAAATGAAAGAAAAAACCTACACTAGTACAAGAAAAGAAATTATTAAAAAAAAAAAATGTACGTAAAATTTGCACCGCACAACCAATCTCTGGAACAAATTGTCGCGTGCGGTATTTCCGGATTGATAGGACCTTCAAACCTTCAAGAAAAGAGCGTACCGCAATCTCAAAGGCGCCGGCCTTTGAGATGGGAGTACGCTATTTTCGAAAAATCGCCGAGTGAGTGAGGTTACTGGACGCTCTAACCCTCCCCTCTCCCCCTCTTTCCCGCTTCCCCTACTCCCACCTTAAAGGCCGGCAACGCACTTGTAACTCTTGAGTTGCAGGTGTCCATGGGCGGCGGTAGTCAATTACCATCAGATGACCCCTCTGCTCGTTTGCCTCTTATAATATAAAAAAGAAATGCGCTGAACGTGACTGTGAAAAAAAAGACGTTGCTTCAATGTTTTATTCTATGTTAAAATAGAAAAAAATTGTAAAACGATGAATACGAAACTTTTTTTCCGATAGTAGTCACATAAATACGATATCAATATTTATCGATACTGGCCTTAATAACACTGCAATAATACGCTTCCTAGCTATCTTTAAAAAGTGTGTTACATCCGTATCCTATGACTATTCCAGTTCACGATATTCGTTTTTTAAACTATTATAGAAACTACACTTTCTGAATTTGAAATTGTGTTACATTTTAATAGAATCTATTTTTGAATCTGATGCTATTATTATTTGTGACAAGAATATTTTTAGCTGTTCTATATTTAAATTTACCTCGCAAATGTGACATTTATCAATCAATAAATATGCTTTAAGGAGGTTTTAGGTTATGAATTGATTTTTCGCCAATTGGCTGCCAGTCAAGATTGATATGTCACTTGTTCCCTACTAATGCTTTGGTAGAACGAATAATTACTGGACTATTCGGCAAGAAATTAAATTTATTGTTCAAAGTCGCTTGCAAAATGAGGAGTGGCTATCATTCTTGAACAGTGATCAATAGAAGAAAAGCTACTGATAATGTTAGACATATTTGCCCCATTCTTTGTTGTTGGTTCCATGGCAAACGATTCTTTCTTTTTTTATGGTACAGGGACCACTTGATGGTAAATGACTACCGCCGCCCATGGGCACCTGCAACTCAAGAGTCACAAGTGCGCTGCCGGCCTTTAAGGTGGGAGTAGGGGAAGGGTTAGGGCCTCTGGTAACCTCACTCACTCTTCGAAAAGCAATGCAAGCATTGGTTAACTGCAGGTTTTCTGTGAGGCCGTGGTATCACTACGGTCGAGCCGGCCCATACGTGCCGAAGCATGGCTCTCCCACGATAATACTAATTGTAATTCTGTTTTCTAGTGCCACGGAGTACGGTACTTTTACGGTAGACGGAAATACACTAGCGTCTTATTGCGTGAGACCAATAAATCCAAGTGTAGATTTAATACCCCTCTGTCTGTCTATCCATTCGGCTTATTAGTATCTGGCTAATTCCACATTTATTGTATCATATTTCCATATCCAGGATTTCTTTTAAACAAAAAAATATGTACGATTTAAAATATTTAACTTTGAACGTTCCACCTGTTTTCAAACGGAGTTAAAATACTTCTAAATTCAAACGGTCACAACTTGGAAACGGATAGTTTTTTTTTCAAAAAATCTTATTGTAACTGCATGCTAGAGTCATGCCTTTTCAGTGATTTAAGTAAGTGTTCCTTTTTCAAATACACCCTGCATATTGTCTATTGTTTTCTGCGACTGAGATCTTTTAATATAAACACCATCTAGCACACTACTTACTGGTGGTAAGCAGAGTCTATGATATACACAACAACAGGATTGTCATTAATCATCTTAAACGGCCGCCAGAACTTCTTCGACTGTTACAACCACCATTTTACCCGTCTATTTAACCAAATGTAATTTTATATTCTAGCCGCCACCGATCCCCGGCATGCGGCCACCGTTGGGATCCCCCGGCGGTCCTATGCCAGCCCCCAAGTCATCCATGGGCTTCGTGATGCCGATCTATACCATCTGTATCATCGTGTTCTTCGTATACACTCTGAGCAAGGTAACTTTACAGGTGTCTGAAACAGATCAAACAGACTGGCCTGTTGGCCTAGTGGTTAGTGACCCTGACTGCTACGCCATAGGTCGTGGGTTCGATTCCCACCCGAGTCTGGGTGTTTTTTGTGTCCGTTGTTTGTATGTTTGTAAAGTCCCCCGCGACACAGGAGTCATTCCTAATGCGGGAGTTGTCATTTTAGAAAAAAAAAAGATCATTATTGTAGATGTACGTCAGATGACGTGAAGACATTTTATACAACCCTACTAATATTATAAACGTGAAAGTTTGTGAGGATGTATGGATGTTTATTACTCTTTCACGCAGAAATTACTGGACCGTTTGCGATGAAACTGGGTATGTAGATAGCTGGACACCTGGATTAACACATAGGCTACTTTTTAACCTGGTATTCCCACGGCATGTGGACTTACGCGGGTGAAACCGCGGGGCACAGCTAGTCTTCTATATATTAATATGTGAAGAGATTTCTTTAGCAAATTTCACGTACAGAGGAATGTGAAATTTGGAATATTTAATAGTTTATATGGAGAAGTGTAGAAAGCTAAAATGTTCAAACAATATGTGCTGTAAATTTAAAATGGTTTAAAACCGGCTATATTAACCTACACGTGTCCAGTATATATGTTGACCTGTCATGAACCTCATACAATACCAGTTCAGCTTATCCTGGAAATAAGTAGCTTAATTTATGTTACAGATAACTCAAAGAAATAAAACCAACAACATTCATTTAATGTATTATGGTCTAAGTTCGACCACCAGGCATGAACACAGTTACCATAAAAATACCGATCGGTCTTTGTCAAAGTATCTTTTTGGTCTAACCAGGACTTGTATTCAAGGTTATAAGTATACATTGGAACATGCCATTTGACGTAGGTTTGTCTGGTTCAAGGAAGAACGGGAGCGAGATAGGCCAGTGGCAGCATCAGCGTTAGTGAGCTCTATCACATGTTTGGACCTGAATATGGATTGGATTCAACCCTGAATGATCATTTCTTATCCTCCTCAGATTCTGTTCAAACGTACGGGAACATCACCGTACGAACCCCTCTCTCCAGACCCTCAGTTCAGACGACGAGTCTTCCGCGACGACTCCAGAACATCGCCTGATAAGCTGGGTATGCTTCAAACTTGTATTTACACATTCGTGCAAACAACAAGCTAGCTTTTTGCGAAGCGAAGGTATGATCGAACTCCATATTGGTAGATTGAGTATCATCTTTATCTCATCAAAATCTGGGAAATTTTGGGGCGATAATGTCATTAAACAATATGTAGGTACATCATTACTAAGAACATAAGAAAAAAAAATAGAAGCTGTTCTGAAATTTAAATATATGGAAGAAAGGCTGTTTGATGTTGGAAAGTTGTATTTATACTAGTCAGCGCGAGAATATTCATTGTGTGATGCAGTACATGTAGTTACTAAGTAGTTCAGCTGGTAATCGCAAGATGGCGCTAAAGTATGTTTTCGTTGCATGTGGACATCGCAAAAAGTACAGTACATTATTGTATTATTTTCTGTTAGTTACTCCGATATTATAGTCACTTATTTACAAATTAATATAAAACATTAACATCTTTACAAAACATACAAATTCTTTGATGAACAAGTTACTAATTCAACTGAAAGTGGTCGCCTTGCCACTAAGCCGTGCCGAGTGTTGTGGGTTCGATTCCCACACGGGACAAACCACAAATAGTTATTCCGTTCCAGTAGTCTTCGGTGCTCTTTGTGTCCGTTGTGTCAATGTTTGTGTTGTGTCTATAATGAGTATCCCAGAATAATTTCCTAGTACGGGAGTCGTTTTAAAAAAAAGGAAATTTCTTGTTTGACAACTGTAATGTAGGAAAGGTCTTCATATAATAGTCGTTAACAAATACACTTCCCGACCCGGGTCACATAAAGATATCTGAAAATATCGGCAACTAATAATGCTAATAGCTAGCTAGCAAATAACAATTTATTTCACGTAGTATTAATTTATATTCGTACTTTCCGAGATTTTATGTGACCCGGATTCATTGTTCTAGAGTGTATTTCTAAAAAGAAAATAAGAATAATGTTATAACAACACGTCGCAATTGAAACAGCTCTACTTTACAACATTAGACAAACATTGATTATCTTTTCACAACACAGAAGCGACCATTTTTATTTAACTAAGTATAGCAATTTATTTTGAAAGAAATAAATAATCTAATCAAGCAACTCTTGCGCACGCAGGACCAAAAGAACGGGATACAAGTAAGTAATTATTGTTATATCTAATTAACAGGAAAATATTGTAGTGGTTGGTCATTACAATTAAAAATGCTAATTAAAATAGCAAAGGTTTGGGTACATATTGTTATACATATTTAAAAAAAAAAATAGTATTTACTAGTAGACAAGCAGTTGGGACTGTATATAGAACTACCCGTACCTGCATTTATAGCCTGTATCCTACCTTCGGTGCCTAAAGCTCATCACACACTATACCGTCACGCTAACCGCACGGCTCCACCCCAGCAATTAAGTTGTCATTCAAATCTGAACTTTAAAACGTGGTCGTATAATACATTTCATAATGTCAAAACGAAAAAGCCAACGGCGGGCCGTAAGCGCGCTTGCTGCAACTATACAACTCAACTCTCAGTCGGCGCGGTGTAAGCTCGCGGTCAGCTCGCTTACAGCGTGCGGTCCGCGTGGTTACAGCGCGCCGACTGTGAGCCGCTAGCGAAAAAACTTCGCGTCGTGTCGTACATGAAGACGACGAAATTAGCTTGCACCTTGCCGGCGACGCGTGGTAAAGTACACTGGCGGCTAGCGGTAGCCTCAATTTCAGGCGGCGCCGTGCTGTAGCTGTGCCGTTGCAGTGCCGTTATAGTGTGTGATGACCTTTAGTCTTGATAGATCGAAATAAGCTGTACTCTTCATCCCTTAATTTTCAACCCTTAGAGGTGGAACGTTTTCTTCAAATTTAAATGGGACCAACCTTGGGTACAACCAATTGAATTAAAAAAGAATTATTTAAACCAGTTTACAAACGGCGAAGATATCGCGTAACATTGGTAAAAAAAATTGTCCAATTGAGAACCTTTTTAAAGTCGATTAATAAACACACTCTTCATCTTCATTATATTAATGTAGATGTAAAATTAGTGTTAGTTTGGACCTGTTCTATAAAATTCATAAAATTGGCAATCAAGCGGCGGTAGCGTAATGAAGGCGTTAGGCTTACGCTCAAGTGGTTTCGTGTTCGAACTTCACCCAGTGCACTAACGACATGAACATACTCCTAACACAAGCATTATGGCTTAGCTGGAGGGGTTAACAAGAATACCAAAATGCCCCGCGTTGCTAGTAATTTAAAAAAAAATCGAAACCGTAATTCAAAAAAAGAATTATAGTAAAAAAGTATAGATCAACACAGGCAGAGTCACCGCAACAATAGGTTGCTTTGTCAGGTATGAAATTTGAAAAAAAAATGGATAACAGATAATACCGTATCAGCCTGTGTTGATATTTAACTGACCGTTTCCAAATTATTGAGCCTTGTGAGAAGAATACGGGCTGACAAACTCTGATATCTGATTATAAACCATGGACTATCACAGGTGGGCGCCAAGGAGCCATGTGTTGCAACTACATCTATATATTTATAAATTGAGCTTCCGTATGTGCATGTCCGCAAATCTCGGAATGTATTAGATGAATGGACTTGAAATCTTTACACAACATTGCATTGAAACGGAAAATTATACGCATTTAAGATTGAATTATAATTTTCACAGTTACGTTGATATGATAATTGTTGATTTAAAATCGGTTGTCATAGCTTAGATTTAGAGTTTTTTTCTGTTTTCTTCAAACATGACTATTTTAAACAAATTTATTTTGATGTTAACAAATTTGATGAGTGTATAATAGTATACCAGATTGAGACTGATAACGGATTTGGATGATATTTGGCACCGAGATAGAACAGTACATAATCTACTGTTTATCCCAAAAAATATACTGTACCGAATATCTGTTTACCTATTGAACAAGTATTACTTTTGTCATAGTAAACCGTCTTTATATCCATGTTCGTTCAGGCTTGCTATAAACTTTTTGTCACCTTAGTGGTAATAAACAAACTGAGTATCTAACTATTGTACATAGGCTGAAGTCACACAAAAATGATGATCAATCATGCAAAATACCTCACTCATTTACTGAAGACAGTAATCGTGTTGAGGTACACAATGCACGCATTGTGCACGCCGGGCTCCACATAACTATGACTATTTCGAAGCGTGAAATCTTCTAAAGACACAGCGTTAGGTAAATGTGACTGTTACACTACTGACGTTATTGTCGTATCGTCCAATGTATCAGAAGCTTTAGTGAAATCCGAACTGCTTCTCTAATAGTATGGTAACGGTGACAGTAAAAAGGATTTTCCGGAATTCAATTGTACAAAATAGAGTTTTTAATTACTAAGACCGCTGTACACTTGTATTTAACATCCCGGTATCTGACTGTACAAAACGGTAGACAAATGTGTGTTACTTAGACCATGATACACTTGTATTCAATATCACTAATTAGATGCAAATTATTGGCACAAGTGCACTACAGAAATATCGCACACATGCCTTAAACATTATTCACATACTGCAGATTCATATTTTCTTTTACCTCAGATTGTAGGAATAGTTTATTTACTGGTAAATAATCAAATAGATAGTGGAAAGGTTTATGACTTCATGTTTTCAAAATTCAAAATTGATTCCTAGTTAACCCATCCAAGAGTACTCTTGATCGAAACTCAATCGTTAGAACCCGAATTTCCTACTAGACATGGTCATTAATGCTAATTATGGTACAAGTGTAGTCGCCAAGAGACGTCATAGTGTTGGTTAATCTCATTATTACAAGAAGAATAAAACCTGTTTTATTTTTTGATGTCCAGTTCTTAATTGGAATTTGAGCACATACTGGTGCATGCTCAAAAGACTCAAATTTTGTCATTATGACTAATTTTCATTGTGGTTTTACTATGCACTTAACAATTTATTGATATTTGACAAGCTATAGATAAATTCCATTCTAAATAAAACTATTTTGGATCTGGTCTGGTTTGAACTTGGACGTAGTGATTATCCAAGTCTAATTGGTTAGCCAAGGAAGCCTTTCAGCAATTAGACCTGAACCTGTTGGCATATATTCACCGCTTGAAAGGAATCTTAAAATCCGTCAATATAAATAAACATGGTACTCAGGAGACGTGGAACTGGAAGCTCTGAGAGCGCGGCTGGCGGAAACCGAGCGCGCCATGCAAAGGATCGTCAGTCAGCTGGCGCAGCGCGACGCGGTATATTGGGGGATGATGAACTGGCCTTGAAAAGATGATTGTGGTAGACTTTATTGCTCTTTATAATCTGCGAAAGCTGTAAGAATTTTTTTGCGACAATAGATCTTTTTCTGTAATTATAAATCGGATAAATCTTTTTCTATACTTATTCAAAGTTCCGCGCACTTACATACTAATTTAGGTGTAAAGTAAATAAATATTTTTAAATAATGGATGCTTCTAAAATCTGATCTTGCAAAATATGCGAACAGTCTACACTCCACTTTATAGGCCTGTTGATCATGTCTACCAGAGTTATAACCCCTATTATTTAGATGTGTATCTAGCGGCTTGCGGCATGGTGACGGTTGAAACCTTTTCTAGTTGTTCGGGTTGTATTCTAACTTGCAACGACGGTGCATTTATACGGTTGTGGACTTTATATCTGGAAAAATATAGTTTATTTTTGTTTACAAAGTGAATTTTTCATAATAGAGTATTAAATTAATGTTTTCCTGTTAACAGCAATATAGTTCAAGTCCTTTAACCTAATTATGTGTATGTTTTAGTATATAGAATATATGTATGTGTTTTTTGTGTCCCTTTACTTGAATAACACATATGTTTGTATTTCTTTTGTGTAAAATTAAGATTATATTAATATATTAAGACATTAAAAAAAATTAAAATAAAAAAATCTCAAGCAACATGACCACATGATACAGCAATGTTAGGAATTGTCGTGTAGAGTTCTAAAATACATATTAAAAAAAAATTATCAAAAATTCACTTTGTAAATGTCCAAGCCAAATTATATCCGAGATAGCGTTAAGTGTGAGTTGGCCCACGTCCAGTTGTGGAGAGCATGCCCAATCGTGTGATGCATCCCGTCTATTTTGGTCAGCGTCCTTCGTTGTTTGTTTTTGTGTCTATTTTTACTGTTTTTAATTTGGTTTTTGAGATTCATTCATGAGATATTGAATACAAACATTTTATGTTCAACATTTCTCACGTGTCAAAATAAACTGTATTCAAATTACAGTCTGAAAAGATTTTTGAACGTACGTCGTAAAATTAAGAAAATTATATTTTTAGCATTGCAATTAAGTACAGGAAAATGTTCCATTAATCTCAGAATCTCGAATTCTTTATATATACACAATAAATAACTCCGAAATGCTACAATAAAAGTACTTATTATGAGTAAAGAATTAATAAATTTTGGGTGTACGGCAGAGCCCCGCCAAGTTCACTTCGAACAATAACTTGTCTGGAGTAGTTGACTAATGTTTGACATTATCGGGTACAGTTGTTACCGCCATATCAGGGCTGGTAGCTGAGGTGCAGCAGCAGATGGAGGCGAGCTACGCGCAGAATCAGCAACGACAGGTCAATGCATGTAGCAACCCAACCTTATCCTATGGCCCTACAATACTTTTCCTAAATTCCTTGTCAGAATATGATGACGTTCATAAAAGATTTTAACGTACTTAACTAAGAGATGTCGTTAAGTATCGTTCTATAGCATAGTGCGGAATTTAACGACATCTTATAATGGATTGGTGTTTCAGTATTTGATCATGGAAATAATATTGAACGAGGTTTATCTTTTAAAAGCTAATAAAATACATAGATATTAAAAAAAACTCTTCGTCTCCAAAATTCAGTAAAGTAAAATCTTGTCCACTCGTGCTAGTTTATTTGGAATTCTTTTTGTCATCCATTCCCTTTCCTGTCTCGTTGTTTTGTCGTTTTTATTTGCCTTATATGTTTTAATATTTTGACTTTTCGAATTTGTTGTTTTAACATTGTAGTTAAAAAAAAATTTTTTTTTCGTAATCAGAAAAAAAGTGTCACCACATCGATATTGCTCTATAATAAATTAAGTTTCCATTTATTTGGCTGGTATTTTTTACTTATATTTCATTTCATTTTAACATTACGATAAACTCTTTTGAAAAACTCATAAAGCTGTCATAATTTTATTACATTCGATATTTCATGGCAATAACTTTGAATTATTATCGCTTTTAAGCGCGAGCTTTTGCTTGAAGTTTTCTTTATAAATATCTTTTAAAAAGCTGAAAGTTCGAAAAAGTTTAAAACATAATGTATACTAAAAGAGGGCTTTATAGATCTATATCTTTTTTTTATGGGATAGCGGGCAAACGAGCAGACGGGTCGCCTGATGGTAAGTGACTACCGCCGCCCATGAGCACCTGGAACACGAGAGTCACAAGTGCGTTGCCGACCTTTAAGGGGAAGGGAGGGAAGAGGGGGAGAGCGATGTGGGGGGAAGATGGGGAGAGGGAAGGGTTAAAGTCTCCAGTAACCTCACTCGCTCGGCGAAATACAACACAAGCATTGCTTTACAGCGTGTTTTCTGTGAGGCCGTGGTGTCACTCCGGTCGAGCCGGCCCATACGTGCCGAAGCATCTTCCACGACAATAATCTGTATTAATATATCTCAAAGACACAAGCATATAAAAATTAGGATCTTAGGACCTTTCCGGGACTGTTTATATGTTCAGAGCATTATACTACATTGTCCTTACATATGTGTAATTTCCACTTATAAGCAATGTAACTAAAAATTATCAAAGAAAACGTTGTTATAGAGTGTCTTTGGAGTTTTTTGCCTCTACTTCTCCATAAGATCTACGTATTGGAACAGACAACTAGCTTCACGACCGACTTATACTGACCGACTCCTACTCCTGACAATTCAAAAAGTTATAATTGGTTTAATTGAAACAAATGATTTCGAATTTTGAAGAAATTCAGAAAGGCAAACTTTAATGTATATAGTTAACAGAAGATTTCTTTTTGAATTAGAACCAACAGACTGTGAAAGTAACACTTTATAGAATAACCGCAGTCGTGAATCCAATTCCAATGTTAAGGGGATACTGGGGTTATAGGCGACGGTAACCACTTACCATCAGGCAGACCGTGTGCTCACGAACTTGGCTGCTTAATATAAAACGAAACAGAGATGCTTCTGTCGACGGTGACATGATTTATATGATAATAATAGGTACTTATTCTCGAGAGAAAATTGACAAGTTACAAAATTTTTGACAGAATGACTTATATCTTGAGTTAGGTCAAAACCTCTAGTGGTCTCGTCCGTCCGTCGTTTTAAAACTTAAAATTACGAAGATATAAATTCATCTCTTAATCAGTACATGGAGCACTCATCTACAAATACTTGGCAAATATTATTGGCACTTCAACTCCATGCATTCTCGTACGGGCGGATTCGAAAATTTGTTAACGTTCTTGTTCCATGCAAATAGGTTTCAGGTTCTATGATAGGCGGATGAAATGACAACTTACAATTTAAAAAAAAATTACCAAACAAATTTTTTGTTGACATGGGTGAAATGAATTTGATTGCGAGGACACTGGTTTTAGTCAGTTCGACTAGTGCTAAGTACTCTAGGCGAGTGGCAACCAGAGATGTTGCACATAAAAAAAATTACCCGTCTGTTTAAAACGAGTACATTACTAACTTTCGCAGGCACCCTCGGCCTCATCACAATCCGAAAAAAAAAACTTTAAAAAGCATCTCCATGAGGATAAATATCAGTGCCAAATTGTATGGTGGTCGGTCCAATGGTGTTGAAGTTTATCAACGTCAAACAAATAATTATATATACCTCCATTTTAAAAATGAATATAGGTGTCAAACGTTTGGAAGCATTCTAAAGTTTAGTTTCTATTTTTCATATTGGATATCCTTTTTTCTACACCTTAAAATTTTCCATCATACACTAACCTTTATTACTTAAATTTCTTTATTTCCGTTGCTAAAATAAGCATGTCAAAGAATTATATATGTTTGTATAAATCTCTGTTAGCCTTTATCTGCCTGCACCTGAGTTACACGACGCTGACTAACAATTCACATACCTAAGTAAAATTAAGACTAGTTTTTTATCTGTCTATAAATTTAAAAAAAAACATGTTTTAGCTTAAGCTACACTTGTAAGTATGCCGCTGAAATGTATTTCTAACCATTTGCTGTGCCTGAAATGTTTCTTTTTACATCATCATTTACAGTGCCATTGTAAATCATTCAATTTATCTATTACGGATACTAAATGGCCTTACCGGTTTTTAGTCAGACTAGTTGTTTTTTAACTTAATTTTGTTCGCCACACGAACGAACACGACAATAAAATCATTTAAATTTATCAAGAAAGGAAACTGATTAACAATTAAAAAAGAAGGATTGTAGGCAGGCATTAAGCAGCTCGCGCTTCACTGTGTTGGAAACAGTAATGTTAACTGTGTTTAGCTAACACAGTTAAATTCAGTTTAGATACTTACAATGTAGTCGACTTCTACAACTTTGTGTAGTATCCCGCTTGAATGTAAGTAGTTTACGAAGAGTAGAATACACTAGAAAAGAAAGGCCTTTGCACAATGACTGAAAACGCTGATACTATTTTTATCTTGGAAGTTTTTGATAAAAACATTAAAATACTCCTTTTTAGAACATTATATGAACACTTTCTTGTTCGCAAACAGTTGTAACGTAGATTATATTTCTGACTTATTTCGTGCCATTAAAAGTCAGGCAAACTTCATATCCAATATGCAGTCTCTACTTATCTTCTTCGTCAATGCATAACATACACCTTATACTACTTATTACCTACAGTTTTACTTTAAATTAACTTACCTTACTACAATGTATTTTTACATTTCTTTAAGTCTATATACAAACTAATTTATACACAATTGTTTCAGGACAATATTTCAGCGGTATATTTAACAATACTGTGATTTTTCTGCTGTAGTTAAGAATGTAACTGTATAGTGTTTGAACTTTTTGTAGAATATTCAGAACCCACATGTGGCTACTGCTTACAGTACCGCGGGACGTAAGATTACGTAATCAGAAAACAACACAGTTTCCTGAATGTGTTCACGCGTCCCGCGGAACTCACCAGTAAACTGATCTTTTGTTTTAAGTTTGGCGCCTTGTAAATTAGTCAGTTTTTTTTAAAGTGTGCCGTAGTTCACCTTGTGTTTCAATATTACTTGTTAGCCTTAATCCTATATGCTTTAGAAGTCCAAGCTTATAACGAGGTGTAAATAAAACCGTAAATAAATATAATCATTTTGATTCAGTACTTGAGAATTAAAAAAGAAACCTTCTATATTTACATTATACGTTATTTGCACTTGTAAAATAAACGATCGTAGTCATGATCTGGCACAGAAATTAAACAAATAAGTACCAGCTATACGATTTGAAGCCTTTCGTGTAACCGTGAAAAGTGTATCGATCATTTTAATTTAGACTACGATCAGTTTATAACTAAAAAGCATGCATTTTATCCTTTGCAAGTTTTTAGGATGTGTGCCCCACAGATGCATTAAAATAACATTTATTTAATTTTTGCAGGATGTGCAGCAGGATAATCACACTCGCCCGTACACGAACGGTACAATCTTACACAACAGCGGTCCGGTACACATAGTTGCTAGTGAGTATCAAGAGCAGGCTAAAGGAAATACCCCTGAACCGCGAGATGATAAAGAAGTATCACCTGCACCAGAAATCGAAAAGACTGTAACAGATGAAGATGCAGTAACAAAACAGAAGGAATTTACCCCAGAATTAGAAGTTATTGATAGTGACGTTGAAGAATCAAATGAACACACCAAAGAAACATTGACCGAATCCGTCGTAGAAAAGGAACCGATTTCTGAACCAAAAACAAGTGTCAAAGAAACCACTCCTGAATTAGAAAATGATATTAAAGACCCCACTCCAGAGCTAATTAAAGATGTCAAAGTTGAAACACCAGAGCCCAAAGAAAATACGCCAGAAACAAAAGCAGATTTAGAAGAAGAGGAAGAAATAGAAGAAGAAATTGAAGAAGAAGAAGAAATAGAACCAGTAAAATTAAAAGCATCTAGTGAGGAACCTGAATTAATCGAATCTACCCAAGCAAATGAATTCATAAAATCAGATGTGAAAGTTGAAAAAAATGGAGATATACACAGAACAGATGACTTCTTAAAAGAAGAAACAAAGGCACTTATTGGAGAGAAGAAAGAGAAGCAGTCGACGCCCGAACTTCTGGAAGAAGCTATCAAAGATGAGGAAGTAGGAGATGACAATGAGAAATCCAGTGTGAAAGTAAGTTATGATATTATTTTATATTTTGCCGCGTATTATTTTAAACTGTAGTAAAAATATTTTCAAATAGATAAAGATAACATGGATTTTGTAGGCTGTGGTTAGAATAAAATTAAAAATAGATATAATAACGATAATGGACTAGGTCCCTTTACCAAAACATACACATACATAGAAATGTTCAGATTAGTTTATGTTCTTGGATATGATAACTTTGAATAATATAAATAAACTTAATTCTAAGTTAGTCTTAATTGCGATAATGCAACCCTCACATGCTTGAAGCTCACAATTTCCAACTGTGTCTAAACGTGTTTACATGTCTATGTTATTTGAATAACTCTTGAGATACGGAGATTTTCTCGGAATTGTTTTATTTCTAAAACTGGCTTCTTTGATTTTTTAATATTAACTTGTTTAAAAACAAAATCTCTGTATCTCCTATCCCATATAACTAGCCTCTAGAACCTGCACGTATCCCTTAGGTGGTAGGAATGGAGGTCACAGCGCACCTGGCAGACGGAGGCACGTGTCGGGCCACACCGCCAGCGGCACCGGCTCCGCGCCCGCCCGCCGCTGCGACCACGCTACCGCGTGCGGTGAGGCCACACTGCACAGTACATATCGTGCAGACTTTATATGATAGTGATTAAACGGAAGTTTCTTTTTGATAAGTTATCCAAGTACCGCAGAAAACCAGAATCGATTAAATAGTCGAATTCCAGAATTAAAAACAGTATAAATGTTAAATAGTCTATAAAATTAATATCTTCATTTATTCTTTTAAGATTTTTATTTATTTATCTTATTAATAAACATGTCATTATAATTAAAGTACAAAGTTATGTATGGTACAAATCATTTTCCTTGTACCATTCATTCATTACATATGTACCACTTGAAATTTTTCCTTTTTCATTTAATATAAAATCTAATCTTTTTTTTACTTTAAAACGATAACGTGAAGAAGCTCCTGTTTCTTTACTTTTTTTCTTTATGTTTGTCCTATCCCTATTTATTTTAACAATGGTTTATGTATGTACCTATGCATAGTGTAGCATACGTATATGTTTTAATATTATTATAGTTAGTGTACACGGTTAAAACATTACTGTACTAATCTAAACGACAAGTGTCATAAACAAATCACCCAATTTTCTTTATTAACTGTCCACGGTGGGCAGGAAGCAACGGTAGGTTGCATACAAATGTCGACAAAAACTATGCACAAGCATGTTTCTAGATCGTTGAGGGTGCTTTTCCTAATGTGTAAAAAGTGATGCCATCAGAATATGTAAAATGTATCGACATTTGTATCTTTATTTTAATTTAAACGAATTTTTCACTTAAAATCATCAACGTATGCAGCTATGCTTTCAGTTTTGGTCGACATTTGTAAATAACCTATCGTTGCTTCCTGCCCACCATGTGTCGTGAATATTTTGTTTTGGACGCTTTTCGGATATATGTATGTTTAGTTTAGTTTTTAGTAGCAAATATATATGTTTTGTTGCTTGACATTCCATATTGCATTGCTTTTTTTAGAAACTTGCTCGACTGATGCTTTAGTACAAATTTTAGGAAATAGTTTTGTGTGTACTATACCAATAAACAAAGACCAGTCTACAATAAAGAAACTAAGAACTATGCCAAATTATCACGATACTTGAGGAAATTGTACTTTACACTTAGGTCATAAGACACATATTCGAAAACTTGATTTCCCAACGTAAGTCGTACGTAAGGTTTAATGTCTCGTTTTGTGTGACGTATGAACAATGGCGCAGGAATACCAAGGACCGACCAGCACTTCAAATCTCTTTTCTTTTTTTGTATTTCAATAAAATATCTTTTGCATTTTTTTTTGTCATGGTAGACACCATCACAATTAGTACACCATAAAAGATTGAGCCATTATTTTGTAGAGGTCCACATGTAGAAAAATAAAAGACTAATTAAATAAATGTGGTTTGGTAAAAAAATATTTTTACAATGTTTTTATTTATTTATTATTTAGGTCATACATTTATAGTAAAGGTAGAAACCACTGTCTATTGATTGTACGTATGAGGAACATCAGTATTGGGAGTTATTTACTATTCTCTACGGAAGCAGAGTATATAACGCGAATAAACTGACTTAAAGTAACTTTTCACAAATTCGTTCCTTATACATGTATACTAGCGGACCCGACAGACGTTGTCCTGCCTGAACTTAAAAAAATATTATTCCTTGAACCCTATCGCAGCGCCATCTACCGGGTCAAATTGTAAATCTAAACCATTCTCGAATCCACCTGAAGACACACAAAAAACATTAAAATCGGTCATTATTCCTGTAACCCTATCGCAGCACCATCTACCGGGTTCAATTGTAAATCTAAACCATTCTCGAAACCAAGACACACCAAAAATTTCAATTAAATCGGTCCAGCCGTTTAGGAGGAGTTCAGGAACATACACACGCACAGAAGAAATATATATATATCAAGATATTTCTGGAACAAAGATAAACGTAAATGTGTCTATACTCGAGGGTAGATTTATAAATTTTTGCTTGTGTTCAGCGATTTTTTTTTTGTAGTGGACTTAAGATTTATAAAAGAGGTTATCGGACTACTGATCACACAAAACAATTTCCACAGAATAAAACTGCTTGCATTTCCACCTTATTTATACTTTTGTTACAACTTTCTTAAATAAATTTTATTTTTACTCACAAAAGCAGTTTTATTTTAAAATGTTCCTCATCTAACACGTTTCTTCTTACGTTTAGAGCATAAATATGCATGAGTTATCGTATTAAGTCATCAGATTTATGCAAGTAAGGTGTTTCGTCGAATGATTAATGTGTTAACTACTGATTTTAAATAAGATTATTATAAAAAAAATCTTTTTTAAACTTGACTTGTCTCTTAAGTGTCTGATTATAGAGTTTTCAATATAGAATGAGTTAACTGCCATTATTCCAAAAGACTATAAGTATTTTTTTTTAAATATATAATAATAATAACTTTATTTGTTTTCTTTAAACATGCACATAGTTATCACATTACTAATGCACTTAAAAACAGTACGTACACAAGAATGATTGACCAATGACCCCCATGCTAGGAATATCCTGTGTTATGGAAGTCATAAATCCGTCCGTAATGTGTTCATGTATGTTTGTAAAAGTGATTGTTGAGGTTCTTTAAAAATTGATTAAATAGTGACAACCTAATAAAGTAAGCTTCAATAGACCATTTACAGGAACTCCTATTTGCAACCTTAGAATAATACAAATAAAGTTTATTCTGAAGTTTACGTGTGCACACGATTTTAATATAATAAGTACTTTGTTTAGCCGGTCTTTTTAGTCAGCCAGTTGCTGCATATTTGGCCTTGTTTTTAGAAAGGTAAAAAAGTAAGGCCGCACTCTTTACGCCCGTCTATTCACGGATATTCCACAACAATAACTTCTTTCTACGACCAGGTCCCCCTTGCCGGCAACTTTTCCCATAATAATTAGTTGCAGAAGCTCGTATCTGTCATGCCGAAGAACGTAGCCTAGATATGCAAAATTACGCCTTTTGCTGGTCTGCAAAAGCTTGCGTTTCCAGCCGTTTCGTAGAACTTTTTCATTGATGACTTTTTGAGTCCAAGATATACGCATCATGAGTCTGTATGCCCACATTTCGAAAGCCTTTATGCGTTTCCTGGGGTCTTCCTTAATAGTCCAGGCCTCGCATCCTTATAAAAGTATGGGCACAGATTATTGTGTGGTTACTACGAACAGACAGATCACCCTACAAAAATATCGATACCTACCGTTTTAGCTGCCTATTCTTTCTGGACGCTGACCGCGGCTTGCGACAATGAACTTAAAAGTCACTCTTCATTCACGGAGATGTTGTTAATACATGGAAATTCAGTCCCCTCGTAATGACGACAATATATATGCGCCTGGTACAAATAACCACTGTTAAAGTCGTTGAATGATATCTCAACCAGCTCACGAAGTACTTCAGCAGCTAAATACTAAAAGCACACGACAATTATCCTTCGGGCTTCAAAAAACTGGAAGTTTGGTTTAACAAGCCAAATTCAATAGTTTTCTTTTTGTTTTTGGACTTTTATAGTGAAATAGGTAATGTTATTTATGCTCTTGGCAACACCACCGAGACCGAAGTTTTAAAATTCGCATTCTGTTCGAATCAGTCATCATATGTCTACAAACATTATTGTAAAGTATATTCTTACAGTGGATAGGCTAACTAATTTAGTCTATATTTTTAATCTTTCTGTTTCAATTCAATAATTAACTTAAAAGTGTCACCGACTTCAATGTCCCTAAATCACGATAGTTTGTAATAAGCTGTACTCTTCATTCCTTAATTTTCCAACCTCAGAGGTGGAATATATTCTTCAAGTTTAAATGAAACCAACCTTGAGTACAACCAATTCCATTAAAAATGTTAATATCCGTATACAAAATCTGATGATGATATCGCGTAACATACACACGTGGAAGAGCCATGCTTCGGCACGTATGGGCCGGCTCGACTCCGCTAGATACCACGGCCTCACAGAAAACCGGCAGTGAAACAATGCTTGCATTGATTTTCGCCGCGTGAGTGAGGTTCCTGGAGGCCCTAACCCTTCCCTCTCCCCTATTCCCGTCCTTCCCCTCTCCCCCCTCTCCTCCCCTCTAATCTCCCACTCCCGTCTTCCCCCCTCTCCTCCCCTCTAATCTCCCTCTCCCGTCTTCCCCCTCTTCTCCTATTCCCACCTTAAAGGGCGGCAACGCAATTGTGACTCTTTAATTGCAGGTGCCCATGGGCGGCGGTAGTCATTTACCATCAGGTGACCTATCTGCTCGTTTGCCCCCTATACCGTAAAAAAAAAACTATACCTAAAAGACAGATATCCAAAGCAAGTCACACTTAAAAGAGAAATATGCAAGACATGTACATTTAAAAATAATAATATTGCAATAATTCCAGCATGAGGCTGAGAGCGTCCAGTCGATATACCTAGACACGGACATCCCGCAACAGTCGCGTGTGCTCGTCTCTGAGTTCGCGGAGGACTGCGCAGATAAGCCACAGCCCACCAAACACTCACCGGTATGTACCTATATAGAAACTAGTCGTTATTCTGTTTGTCTGTATATGCTTTGATAACTGAGAACTGCTAAAAT
The DNA here is from genome assembly GCA_963859945.1 of Euplagia quadripunctaria. Taxonomy (NCBI): domain Eukaryota; kingdom Metazoa; phylum Arthropoda; class Insecta; order Lepidoptera; family Erebidae; genus Euplagia; species Euplagia quadripunctaria. The sequence continues at coordinate 1,035,700 of OY982575.1, read as the reverse complement.
TCTCAAACAGTGAACAAATTAATTTTGAATAAGTAATGTAATAATAAGTAATATTTAAGTAAGTAATGTCCTACTAATATTATAAACGTGAAAGTTTGTGAGGATGTATGGATCTTTGTTGCTCTTTCACGCAAAAAACTACTGAACCGGTTGTGATGAAACTTGGTATGTAGAGACCTGGATTAACACATAGGCTACTTTTTATCCCAATATGCCCACTTACGCGGGTGAAACCGCGGTACGCAGCTATTTTAACCATAAATTAAAAGGAATTTTATTACAAAAAATGCTACTGCAGTATAAATTACTACTGAAATGTTAAATTCTAAACCTTAACGAAGGAGCTTCTCCTTCTGTTTCCCACTTTTGCCGTGCCCGACAGGGTAAATAATTGTCACCACACCTAGCTGTTAATATATTTTGTAACATCATGGATTGCAAAACAGATTGAAATTAAAATTGAAATAAGTGAGCAACAAAGTACATGGCACTTCTAATGGCAAGCTGTGGCAGGTGCTTAAAAACAATTTACCAACTACCAACACCTAACACTTGGTTATTCTATCTCGTTTTAATAAAGCTCATTTGACCCCATTCAGCAGCACTACCTCGCTGAAAACAGAGCTAATAGTCTCCTACCAGCAAACTCTCCTCTAAAAAGAGAAAAAAACCCATTGACAAGTGCAGCTTGTACCACGAGATGGTTTTCTAACCATTCTCACTTTTCGGAAGCTGCACGAAAAAAACCTCTACTATCTACCTCACCAAATATAGTCTTTTGTCAATTCTAAAGTAGGTCCCTTATTATCTTTTATTCAAAGATGGTGGTGAGCGGGAAGATGACGCTCTCGTTGATACAGGACGCGCCGCGGGACACTCCTGAACGGGACCAAGGTATTACACTTGCATTCACTTACAGAACAAATTAACCAAACTTAAAATAAGGTTTTATACTTCGAAACTAATGTCAGATTGATTCTGTCAGTTTAAATGACGCAATGTTTTATACTTTCTCTTTTTCTTGGTTCGATGTAAGAAATACATTAAATTAATATAAACAAAACAACAATTAACTGATTGAGGGGCTAAGTGGTAACCGAGTACGTTAGCACATTACAAAGTTAAGTAATATTAGCCAGGTCAGTCTAGGATGGGGGCCATTTTTAACACATTGAGACCCCCCTGTGCTTCGAAAAGCACGTTAAACCGTCGGTTCCGGGTACATACAAACATCTGTGGCATTCGTTTCGGGTTGTTGGAACCCTAAAAAGTCCGACAACGTATCTAACTACAGAACTTCGATATCGCCTAGTACTTGGGTTGTGAAGATCTGATGGCAGTCGCTTCACGTAAAATATCAAAGTTCGGTCGTATCGTGGTTAGACTGAAAGCCGACCCAACTTAGTTGGGAAAAGGCGCGCAGGACGATGAATAATTAACTAATTGAATTATGCGTTACATATTAAATAGTGATTGTGGACCACTCACTATTGGTTTATAAATCCCAACCAACAGTCAAGGATAAATTGCCATAAACGGAAAAAGCTCTCTCAATCCCAACTACACCCGCAGCCGTAATGTGCTAATCTTCCGCTACCACGAAGTGATACTTACTTACGATAGGTGTTTGGCCTTATTCGAGGCAACTTCAGCAACTTTAAGAAAAGTACCGCAATAAAGTTGAAACTTAAAAAAAAAATAAAGAACTAATAAATAAAATTGCTTTTTTATCAAATGCGACCAGGCATATTGCGCGTTTAATGTAGTATTACTAGTACGGCTGGCGGTACTGGACGCACATAACCTATATACGCCAATGTCTAATATTAAATTTCAGTTTCAGAGTCGACAGTTGATGACTTCACTACAGCGAGTGCTCTGACACAGAATGCTCCTGAGGTAAATTCTCTACTTAGAAGTTATTACAAAATTTTGGTCCTTCACAAATTCCCGTCCAAATTGTATCTAATCCAATAATATTGTTACTTTTTCAATAGAAACAAGGCGAAGAATCTGATGAGGAAATCGAAGAGGAGATAGAAATAGAGGAAATTGAGGAGGAAGTCGAGGAGATAGAAGAAGAAGACGAGGAGGAAGATGAACCAGAGAAGAAACAAAAGGAACCAATCAAGAAGACAGAGTGAACGTACTGATAGTGGATAATAAAGGCGGGCAGTGATTTGTAACTTTGTGGCATCCTCTTGTTTTGTCTTATAATTTTAGTCATCGGCGACGTTTAAAAATATCTCAATTGTCATAAACATAAGATATGGCTTACAATTACTTATTCATTAATTATTTACAGTTGGAATAAACTTAACACGTATAGCTCTACTTTGTGAGCTACTGTAAACTCGTCGTCATCAGGAATATCATGACTTGATGGAGGATACTCTTCATTTCTAGTTCTAATAAGAGATTTACTTTAAGAGTTTTATGTTTCACAGAGTTACGAATCACAATTATTTATAAAAGAGAAACTATTTTTGTTTTATAACTGCAATTAATCTTGTATTTATTTTTGTTACGCTTCTCTTTCTCTTGTATATCTCTTTGTTCATTTATATCAATGTTGAAGGTGTATATTTTATTGGATAAGTTGATTATGCCTTTGATGTTTTATTAGGTGTGAATAGTTTTTAGAGTGTGGTTGGATATGATATACGAAGAGATAAAAACTACGGTAATCGCATTTCACAAATTATCGTAATGTCAATAATTTATAAAGATTGATTTGCTAAGACCGAATTTTATTAAGCTTTAGATTGTATTGACCACAGTACAGCAAAAGTAATTCGGACGGTAAAGCATAAGAAATCCTTTGGTATGCCACAAGGATCAAGTTTAGGTCCTGCTTGTTATTGAAGGGAGTTTATATTTGTCGTTTTCGCAACTCCAAGTAGCAAAATGTTGTCAGAACAGAATCTTTTTAAATTGAGAGTTAGAGGCTCCTTCGGCTCTCTCTCGCTGTAGACACCTATACACGCCTTTGGCAATTACTAACTAGGTTGGTCGTCGTGTACAATATCCAAACACGCTCGCCCTGTTACAGTAATTTAATAAACAATACGAATTTAATATACTTATTGAGTGTTCGATCGTTTGTGCCAAATGTTACTTCGGGCTTCTTAGCAAACCTTATTATTATACAATCCTTTTCTAATACGTTCAAGTCTGCGAATTAGCCAAATTTTACTTAAATGTTTCTATACTTATTGTCTTAAGTTAATGTTAAATTTTACTAACGAAGTGCAAAAAAACTGCACTGAAAATTGCAAGAATGTTTACATTTTTTATGAAATAGATGGTGGTTTTCAAATCTATTGCAGTATACAGAAGAGTAGACCCATGCTTCTATATTGAGTATTAAGAGAGCTGATCCTAGCAACTGCACAAGAAAAGAGCAATCAGTGGATAAGTTTAGTAAGTAAAAAATCTTATACAAAATGAAGTATTTTTCATGTGTCCTAAGCAATGTATTACCAGAAGCTATGAGAGGGATATTCTCGTCGTCCGATCCAATGTTATCACCAGCGCCGGCCTTAGGGAGGGAGGGGGGGGGGGGGGCAAAACCAATCACTGCTTAGAGGCGCGCAGTTGGTAGGGGCGCTGTGACGCCAGGAGAGAAATCATTTTTTCAAATTTTATTCGAGAGATTAAAGTAATTTTTTTATTATTTCTTAGTAAACTTAATAAAAATGTATTCAATTGTATGACGAATACTTCGTTATCAAAGAAAATACAATCTAAAAATTTTAAATTATCCTATAGTATGCACGTGCATATCTATATTTATGGATAGTACCCTAAAATTTTCCTGAGGGCGCCACATGTACTAAGGCCGGCACTGGTTATCACAAAACTCATACAGAGGGAATCGTATCTTTGAATTTCTATCTTAGCAATTTTACCCTATTGTCAATAACAATTCAAATTCGCCTTGAATTAAATGTCATCTAAATTTAGTTTAAAATGTCTGCTATACAGATTTGGTGTATTTTTGAGCCAAATTGTATGTGTACTTTAGTGATGTATCTTTAATATGTCACAGCTCAATAAACTGTGCAGTTTTTTTGCCAGTAAGTATACTAGAAATGTCCCAATTTCCCAATCTTTCCTAATACATGGGTAATTTAGTCTAGTTCATAGATACGTAATGAAATTTTGCACCAGTGTGAACTTAAATATAGTCATAATTATGCATTTAAGGATATTGTAACATTTTGTTTATAAATTATTTAATATTTTGTTACTTTGAAATGAGAGTTATTACAATATATAATTGTTAGCATCATTCATTTGCAATGTAGTAAAGAAATAAAAATTCGAAATTTCTGAGTATTTCTAAACATTGTTTATTTTGATGATTGATGTACTTTACCGGCAAATGTTAAAAATATTCATAACATCTTAAAGACTACAAACATTTAACTATTATTTGATTAGGCATATATAAAGAAATAACACAGATTCTTTCAAAAATATTTCGATAAAGAATTGCTGATACCAATGACGGAAAGATAGATGTCTATTTAACTCATTTCAAAATTTAAAAGTATCAAATATTTTTATGTAATAATTTAACATTTACTGTAGCATTTTTGTTATGATTAATTCTGTTTTTTAATTGTAAGAGAATAAAATAATTTAAAATAATAACATGGTTTTATTATAATACGTAGTTTTAGAAAAACCAGCATTAAAGTAGCAGACCCTATACATTCTAACTGCTTATTTGGAGATAATCTGACCATATAAGGGTAGGAGGAAACTAGCCCCTTCCCTTAATGCTTTGGATAAATCATTGCTACCATCACATCGCCTCCCGACAAAAAAAAAAGTGTCAATACAAAAACAGCTATTTCGAGAAGACACGACTTTTATGCCTGTGGATTGAACAAAACAGGTCAAAGAACAAAGTTCCCCTTTTCACTGAGCTAATAACGGTGTATTTACAGCTGACCAAATGCAACATTTGCTATTCAATGCTTTAAAAATGTTAAACGTACTTAACATGTGACATGACACTTTTTTTTACTGGGAGGCAATATCCTGTCTGTAAAACAACATTAGTTTTTACCAACATCGTTTTTATATATTCGACTGCACGGATGGCCCAATGGTTTAAGTGGTCACCTCGCCAGTGTTGTTCAGTGGGGTTCGAATCCCACACGTGACAAAAGTTTATGTGATCCACAAATAGTTGTCCCGAGTCTGGGTGTTCTTTGTGTCCGTTGTTTAAATGTTTGTGCGACACAGGAATATTTGTTCCTGATGAGAGTTATCTTTTTCAATAGAAAAAAAAAACATGTAAGTAGGTAGGTAAAATATATTCATAAAGATGTGGAAATAAGAAAATGAAATTGAAAGTGGAGTTTTATTTTTTATGAGAGGCTTCCACCGTCAGCTTAGTGGCTTTAGTCTTGACTAAAACCTAAGACGGGTCTGTATCCGGGAGCTCCAATATGATCGATGAGAGAAATTTATAACATACGTAATAATAACTTGAGACATCCCACACGCAGCCTTCTGATCCCAAACTAGGCAGAGCCTGTACTATGGTCATATAATATATATAATATAATAAATGTTGCACGGGTTCCATTGACATATTTGGCGACAAAGCGCATAAATTTCGCAGATTATTATTCGAAAATGTACCCAATTAGCCACTCTGTTTCAATATCAAATGATAATATATAATATATGTATTACGATTATTGTGGTTTAAAATATAGTGGGTTCTGTAATTTTAATGTTATATTTATAAGTAAATTAATTAATTATTAATTATTTGTAATTGATTTAATACCGTCATATTATAGCTTATAATTATACTTGTAAAAATATGTACTTCACATTTGTTTTATCATATAGGTCATAAATATGAAAATCCTAAAATGGCTGTCAATACTTTAATAAAAACTGAGAAACTGAAAATAAATTAAATCAAATAGAGAGCGGCTGACTTCCATAGTAAAGACAATCACACGATGTGGTTGAGAAAATGCTAAAATGTCTGGAAAGTTTAGTCGTGTACAATCTCCAACCGCTACCGCCTAAATGCACTTACACAACTTAACCTAGCTATCGTAAAGGCATGCAGCTTGCCTAGTGTTCGCAATCTGATGGCAATAGTACCTAAGTAGTGTTTGCTGCTGCCATGTATATTCACCGAGATATCTTTGGTAGTCTTCAACCTAAAGAAGTTATTCGAGGAGGCTCATAAATCCGTTAACCAAAATAAAATGTTGTGTGCCTTCTAAGTATTTACTTTGGTAAAACCTACCCTCAGCGGGGTCAAGCCCCTGCCCAAATGTCAATCCTGGATCCGCCATCATGTTGGGCATCGAACCCACGAGCTCTGAGCTCAGTAGTCAGGATCACTAACTACTAGATCAACAGGCCCGTCATTCAATTCCTTTTAATCCCGGCAAAATATGGCCGCCTGTCCAGCAAGTGGTTTATCCCTCCTAGGGATAGATGCGCGTAAAATAATCGGTGACCCGTTTTAGTACCACAATTGTAGCGAAATTTCGGACACAATTGTGCATTAGTTACACAGGGTGTGTGTCTAGCAATGCGTCACTTGATTAAATCACTGAATGGGCATAACTCTAGTATGCAGTTAGGTACAAAAGATTTTTTGAAAAAAATCTATTTATTTAAGTGACCTTTTGCATTTCCAGGTATTATCCCCTCCAGTTCTCATAAAAGCAAGTGGAATGTGTAAAGTTGAAGATTCTCAATTGAATACTTTTTTTTTATTTTGGAATTATTCCGTTATTGTGAAAATCCATTAAAACTATCAATCACAAGCTTTTAATTAACTAAATGTTCTATTGTTGAGTATAAGGACTAAGGAGTAAAATGCTTAGTTATTGGATGATTTAAAAGGTGAAACTGTTCATCACAGGCTTAAATGGTTTAGTTCGAAAACAGGGCATTTGTAAAATTCGATCATGTTGCAAGAATTTTATGTGAAACCAAAGTTTTAAACAATGATTGTAATGTAGTATTAGTTGAAAACCATATTTTAGCAATTTTCACTTAATTTTTCATAAACAACAAGATTGACAAACTCACAACTCTAAGGTTAAGGTTAAGGTCTCTACAAAATAAGGTTTTAATATTGACTTGTAGCCTTTGTCTTCTCCTTCCTTGTCTCTCTCTCTCTCTCTTCTGTGCAGTGCCCGACAGGGTCCATAATTAATACTTAGCTTAAGTTTACCAACTGTATAATTTACATTATGGCAGCAATAAAGTATTGAGTATTGTAATAAAATAAACAGTACTAGGAAACGTCTCGTGATTTATTGTAACACTTAAATAAAATAAAATTACAAGTTTGATTTTATATACATTCTACATTCTTTGCTTCATTTTCTTTCTGGACTTGTATGTATTTAGTTACCTGAAACATATAAATTATTTTAAAAATAATTGATAATGATAGACAATTAGAATGGTCTCAATCAATCAATCAAATCATTTATTTGTAAAACATAGGTAGATACAATCAATGTGGTCTTATAAATAGGTCTTATTGCACTATGTTTTGCCATCAAGACATACAAATATTATTAATTAATTTATTACATGTTACAATTAATAGGAAATAATTATCATTTTACTTTAAAATATTGTGCATTATATTAAATTGAAAATGTAATTATCATTATTGTCAATTATTACATTGAATTATATATTAGGAACATGTCATTGTTGAAATAAATAAATTATATTAGAGTTAGCAAAATTATAATAATATAAAAATAAGTAAAAATTAAAAATTAAATAATTAATAATTAATTACCAGGACAAATAATTGTGTGATGATAATATGTATGTATTTAAAAATATATAAAAATGTTTATCAGCAGTTTGGTTACATAGTACAGGCTCTGCCCAGTTTTGGATCAGACAGCCGTGTGTGAGATGTGTCAAGCTATTATTATGATTATACATTTTGTAACAGCCAAGTGCGATAGATATTAAAGACAAAATGATTCTACAAGCTAAAACCATAATACAAATATCATATTTCTTGAGCACTCGGGCCATTATTACAGAAGCTTACCCAAATTCAGTTTAATATTACTTTTAGATGGAGTTTGAATGATAGAAACCTACCTTCCGAGTGATCATTAAATAGTATATTTATTTATTACTAGCTGTGCCCTGCGATTTCACCAGCGCAAGTTCCGATGCCGTCTGAATATTGGGATAAAAAGTAGCCTATGTTTTAATCCATGTGTCAGCTATTCATATTACATATCAATTTTGCAAAAGAGCAACAAACATCCATACATTCTCACAAACTTTCACATTTATAATACTAGTAGGATGTTAGAGGGTTTGCCAGTTCCCAGCAGCAGCCAGTTAAGTTACAGGTACCCCTCAATTGCTCAAGTGAATGTTTATACTCCTAAATGCATCTGTGTATGCAATGCCAACATAGCTTTTCTTCCCTTTTTACCTGTCTTTCCCTTTCAAACTACGCTCAATGTTCCCATCTTAAATTCCTAAAGTGCCAAGTTCACGGCAGTAGGCTTGCCCCTTTTCTGCCATCCTTACGAAAAGTGCAGTAACTCGAGTTTTGGTACGAATTGAGTTAAGTACATATTCGGAATCAGCAGAATGAGATCAATATATTGTCTTTTGACAGTTTTTACGTATCTATGACGGAACCAGTTTTAATACTAAGCATAACTGCAAGATGGAGATCCAAAGAAAATGAAATCTTTAAACACGTTTTTCTCGAAATCAGCTTTAATCTAGTTATTGCACTTTTCGTAAGGATCGCATATTATGTATGTGGGATCAAATTATAGCTAACAAAATGTAGGTGTTTATTAAGCCCTTTCGGACCCCTTTGGGATACAGGTGTGTATGTATGTATTAATAGTACATAAGTGTCATCACACTTGCGCTTGCAATGTTCTACTAAATAATCATTTTGTTTAATAGTTTAAGATTAGTTCTGTAATCAATTGAATGTGTTTAAATGATTTGTTCAGGAGTCAACTGGAGATTATATAAGGGAACATACCCATACTACGTAGCCCATTTTTTACAATATTTTCTACTCTTCCACCCTCGGTGATCATCCATAGTATATGCCAAGACCCCCTCTAGTTTTCACATAGTAATTTTTAAATATGGTTTTAAGTCATTTTTTGCTGACAAAGTTAAAAAGGGCTAAACGCTTGCTTGTTGCCACCTGTGAGTTTAAAAAGAGCTAAACGCTGAGGGCCATATTTAAATATAGCATGAAAAAACATAAGATTTCCCTAGAGGATATTGAGTATGTGACGAAACCAGGCCACTGTGACCAAGCAGGTCACATAGTATGGGTACATTCTATAATATGTAATTAGAATACAACTAGATTTGTAATTGAACCTGATTTAGTCACAAGTAATATTAATCTTTAAGTTGCAGTCTGTGGCTGTGTCCACGCATGTGGGAGCCACAGACTGAAACTTAAAGACTTTTAGACTTTTAAGCATTTAAACCTTACCTTTGGTCCAGTTCTTCATTTCTTCAATATCTTTGACTAAAGACCAGTCATGTCTAACTGATCTGATTGTCTTGGTTGCTTGATAAGTATCAGGGAAGAACACCCAGTTCTCTTGCATCGCAGTTTTCTTTATAACCCCTGAGATACCGAGAATCACCATTGCCGGAAAAGCAATAATCGGCGCTCGTTGCCATGCGGTAAGAATACCACCAGCTACAGCACCACCCAAGAAGTAATTGAATTTGTCATCAGAACCTCTTATATTCTTTGCTACATTGGCAGTAACAGTGAATGCTGACGCCATTCCCACCATAGGGCCTATATACCAGAGGAACCTTGATGCGGTAGCACCGATACCCTTAGGATGAGAATACATAAGGACATCAAAAGTGCTCATAGTCACACCAGCCAGGGCAGCATATTTAGATGCTGCTACAGTCTTTAGGAATATATCCTGGCCGTCAGGCGTGTCAGCGTATTTGTATCGCAAAAGCTGGCTCATCTTTGAAGATAGAATAAAGCTTTTCAAAAAGTAAGTTACACAACACAATTCATGAAGTGTCAGGCTAGCTAGCACCTCAAGACGTCAAGTTGTCAAATCAAGCAGTTTGAAGAAGGGTGTTTACAGAAAACGTTATGAAAAATCTTCGGATTAAAAAAAAAAAAAAAAAAATATTCTTTAGCTAAGTTTCTGCACATAGTTTAGTGATTTTCTATTTTTCAAAAAAAAGTTTTGTATTTATTTTTGAACTTTGAAAGTAGGTAACTGTAGTAAATTATTTTTCTTACCTAATTAATCTCAAAAGGTCTTCGCCAAAGTTATTATTTCACACAAAATAAGTTCACCATCTCACCAAGCAAAATCATCATTCTAAAACTTTACTTACTATTTTATCAGTATTTTTTAATACTAATGTCAAGGAATCGCATTTGTTTGCTACCGGTAGTTATCATCTAAAACTATCATTAGGAAACATGTTTTTTGCTCGTAATTGATCTAAATGTATGCGCATGACGTGCATACTCTTTTGTTTTTCTTTCGCTGCAGTGATTTCCGACCAAATGTTATTTTTACTTAGAGCAATTAGTAATAATTGTCAAAACTTTTAATTGGCCTCCATATATTTAACTTCTTGTATATGTCAGTGCTTAGCTGTAAGCTGTAAGTTTTCCAAATAAAATAAGAAGAAGAAGAAGAAGAAGAAGAAGAATGAAACAAAATAAAAACATAACAAATTAAAAAAAAAAAATTGAACGCGTCTGCTGCATTAATTCTTGCATATCCGACAATCCGTCATTAGTGTCACAAGTATCAAAAATGGCGGCGGACGGTGACGAAGTGATTAGTGATCAGGAAAAAGTTAGAATCGTTTCAGATTTTATACTACATTCCCCTCCGGGAGAATTTAATGAGGTGTTCAACGATGTAAGGGTTCTATTAAACAATGACACCCTTTTGAAAGAAGGTGCAAGCGGCGCGTTCGCGCAATACAACAAGGATCAACTAACGCCCGTGCGCCTCGAAGGCTCTGAACTCTACACTCTCATTACGGACCACAATGAGCTCGGTGGTGGGAGATTCTTTGACCCAAGATCCAAACGCTCCTTTAAGTTTGACCACCTGCGTAAAGAGGCTTCGGAGTATGAACCCTTCGAGCCAGATCGAGTGGCAGAGTCGTGGCGGGCCGCGCTCGACGAGGAGCTGACGGCGTACGTGGCTGCACACTTCAAGCACGGTGCGAGCCTCGTCGTAGGCCGCACTCTCGACTCGGGTGTAGTTCAACTTGTAGCATGTATTGAGGACCACCAGTTTCAGCCCAAGAACTACTGGAACGGGCGGTGGCGTTCGGTATGGTCATTGACCGTAGGTGCTGGTGCGGCAGAACTCCGCGGCATGTTGCGGGTACAAGTGCATTATTACGAGGACGGTAACGTTCAGCTGGTGAGTTCGAAGGAGGTTCGGGCACCTGTGACTGCCAATGGTGAGGCGGCCACAGCAAAAGAGTTCGTACGGCTGGTGTGCGACGCGGAAAACGCGTATCAAACCGCTATCTCGGATAACTACAAGACGATGAGTGACACGACGTTCAAAGCGCTGCGGCGACAGCTGCCGGTGATGCGCACCAAGGTGGACTGGGCGCGGCTCGTCTCTTACACGATCGGTAAGGAGCTGAAGAGCCAATGATGTCCTGCCGCTGCGCTCTGAGCCGCAGCGGCCGCTCCACGCCTGTACATATTCGCGTAAGAGTAAATCTTGTTCAAATGTTTACGGGCGCCGGGGTGGCGCGGCGGCCCGCCCCGGCGCGTATTTATCTATGAATATATAGAGAAATCGCTATCGTAACTGTTAAATTTTATTGCATTTTGTTACACTCAGTACGAAATGGTTATTAAAGAATAGCGAAGTGTCTGAATGTGGCTTATTTTTGGACAGTACACTCTCTTACGTCACAAGAGTTCTATTCAACGAGTTTCTTGTCCATTTTTGTTAATAGAAATGAGATTATACTGAATAACTGTATTGTACTTAGGTGTGGGCAAAGTTTGCACCCGTCTTTGATCTGTAGAACTTGTGACTGGATGTCAAACTTCATCCATTGATTAATTCGCTCTGCGAGGGATGATTGGTGGTTGTGTAAGCAATATGAAAACTGTACATTCATTACTGGCTTTGTGTGATTATTTGAAGGATGCATGTCAATTACATTAAGATTATTATAAAAATTACTGAAAATTCCTAGTTATGGATGTTAAAATTTAATTGATGCATGTAAATGTAATGTTAAATCCATCCAGTTTGTCTTCATTTACTCTTAACAGTATGTTCAATATTGCTTGCACACAGAATAGAGTATTATAAGACATCAAATTGGTCAGGGAAGGTGAACAGGAGGTCTCCAATGGTGCATTTAATTGTAGTTAATTTAACAAATTGTCCACATAGCTTTAAAGCAGCATCTTTGCGTAGAGCACAATCTTATATCAATATTTTTCAATTACAGTAAATTTTTGGAGTGTTGCTCAAACTTTAATAAATTCAGTGAAGAAGTAAAATAAAGAAATTAGAGAATTATTGTCCATATTATGGCTTTGAGAGTGCGAATGATGCGTAACTTTTTTTTATATAATGTGTAATAATTGTAACGCCAATAAGGATTATTTTGTAATTATTATAATTATTATTTTAATAAAGAACGTACATTAAAAATCCAAGATAATGTATGATTGGATTCATTTCAATAAAAATATATATTAAAATGTTGCTAACATCTGTTTTCTTTTCATTTACAAAATTTTATGCCTTGTTTGTAAAGATATGGAATGTGAGCTTGAATTTTAAATAAATATCTTCTACAACAAACTCAAAACAGGAAGTATATAAGTTTGTTAGGAAGACCTTTTAGCTTAACAATGTAACAGTGTGTTATTTAGAAAAGAAATTTCTAGTGTACACCACATTCCAGTTTATGTTAGATCCCTATTTAATTACTGCTCTAAGATTGCAGCTTAATATTTAATGACTGAAGAAGGCCATCTGGGTCAGATCATTAATCAAACCCAGGACCTTGATATGGCAGTGGTTCACAATACACTGCATCACACAAGGCAACCTTCATTACGTGATTCAAACATTCCCCTCTGTTGTCTATGTGAATTGGCCATTTCAACACTAGTTTAATATTTGCCCTAATGGTTATTACAAAAAAAAATTTGATTGTTGCCCAGCTAATTTCTTTTCAAATTGGAACCTTCCTACTATAGATGCCATTCCAGCTTATGTGGGTATGGGTTTGCGTTAAAGTAAGTATGTTTATATAAGATATCTTGGATGGTATAAATTTCATAAAAGCCATCCAGCTGTTTAAAAGATAACAAACGTACAACTTACAAAACGACATTCGGATTTGTAATGGTACTAGTGCATATTTTATGAAATTTCCTTAGATAAAATCCTTCCAAAAATAGTCAAAAGAAATATTACATTTTACGATAACACGTAGATATGGTCCGATAAACGACCGAATGACTCACTTATTGGGATCGCCGGTGACGAACGCTGCCTATAAGCGGATTCAATATTACATGTAAGCACCAATTTCGAACATCGTTCGCTTTCGAACAACTTCCAATGAACGTGTTCAGACCTACATATTGATGTGCAAATTCTAATTTAAACGTTGCACTTTCTGATTGCCAAAAATTGTGTCATATTTCGTAACCTTTTACAGTCGAAGAGAAGGGGCAAGGAACTCATAAAAATGTTTATTGTTTTATTTCATACGCGTACAATTTGCTTACTTAAATGAATATAAACTTACGAGAACTTATTATCAACTTAAAAAAAATCTTACTAACGTTTTAGTGGAATAAAGATTGATTGATTGTTTGAATCGTTTGAATTTTTATTTCACTAAAACGTGTTGGACGGTACCTAATCACAATTTCTTTTTTAAATTTTACATTGTAATGCGCCTTGTTTCTAAATTCAAATTGAATGAGTAGTCTAAATTGGTTGAGAAAAAATAGAAGCATTGACAAATACTTTTTGCAACAACCTTTTTGGAAAGATTCAAATTTTATAAAACTTGTTCATAGACAGTGGGGCATAATGGCATATTTTCTCTGAAACTTCACAGGCGTAGGACATAAAGTTAATACAGTTTCAAAGGTCCTTTTTGGCCGACTGCGCGACGCAAAAGAGGGTAATGTGTTTTCAATTGTTTACGATCACTAGTAGTACTGTTACCGGGGTTCCCAATGGTAACTACGGAAATATATATATATTATAAATGTATCCAGATATAGGGATAATATGTATAACAAGATTGCAATTATAATATTACATATATATAAAATACATATGAGGGGCTCGTGGCTAAATGGAGGTCTGATGGCAGTCGCTTCACGTACAATATCGAAGTTCGCCCGTATCGTAGTTGGACTGAAAGCCGACCCCAACTTAGTTGGGAAAAGGCGCGGAAGATGATGATGATATAATACATAAACATACTGGACCGAAAATACGTACATAAAATATTAAAACGGTATTTTAAATAGTTGGTGAAACCACTGCTACTCCTTAGCATATAAAACGAATTTTTCCGCAATATTTACAACATTTCTCAAACATATTTAGTATCAGATGTAGTACACAACACACAGATTTATAATATTAGTGTCGTGCGGTCTTGGCTCAGAATAAACTGTCCCATATGTTCGCTGTATTGAAAACGTCTGTAATATTACGTAATATGTGAGCGCATTCGCCAGTTAATTTAGCATGCAGTTGTAACATACGTAACTGTAAATCAGTTATGTCATTTTAGCGAGTTATTTAATGACTACGGTGGATACCAAGCCTTATTGTTAACGCGCGGCCTTGTCGAGTTTTGCAGGTTCAGAACTCCATGCGGAAATTATTTTTGTTATTCAAATAGCTGGTATCTAGGCGCTACTACTGAAACTTTGAACATGATGTTTCCTGTTCAGTCCATTGCGATCCGTACTAAACACGTTGTTGTTAATTAGATTTAATGACTTGGGCAAACAACTCAAAAGGCCTGATGGAGGCTCAATAAGTCCTACGTATCTTTTAGTTAGGAACTAAATTCTCATAATCGGCTAGTATTCCTAGTATGTTTTATACTTTTAATTCAACAACACAAGCTGACGACTTTCTACCATATCCATTTACGGATTATGATCAGTTCACCAGATTCTCAATTCACCAGATTCTTAACTTACCTGATTATCAACCAACCAGATTCTCAACTTACAAGATTCTCAACTCACCAGGTTCTTAATTTACCAGACTATCTACTCACCATGTTCTCAATTCTCCAAAAGTACAATACAACAAACTATCAGTCTATCTATATAAAATAATTTATTTTTTAAAAAACATGACAGCGTTACCTATGCAAAATTGAATGACTCATTTGTGTAGTTAATGCGTAAAAGCGTAACAAACAAACTCACTGTATAATAGTAGTTAAGATAATTTTATTGGTATTACATACGTTAAAGTATATTTTGGCACGGTTTAGATATGCTGACTTCATCTTCCAGAAGAACGCAATTAGGTACCTACTTGTCAGTGGCGTAACAATAGGGTGGCAGAGCGGGCAAAATGCCACGGGCCCATGGCCCTAGGGGGCTCGCGGCTCCGACACGAAGGCCCTAAGGACACGAGACACCAAGAGTGAACTTGTACCCCATCCGAAGAATTAGCCACGAGCCGCAGATGGTTTACTTACGCCACTGCTACTCGTAAAGCTGTTGTTTATATTTCTGGTTGTCAGAAGGATCAGACCATTTAATTGTGACTCCCTGAAATTGTCGGATTGGGTTTTTACAATACCTGCTAGGAGTTGTACTAGTCGTTTAACCCTAATACTATTGTCAATCCAATTCGTGTCAATGACTTCGTATAATGCATCCTTATTGAGCGAACTGTACGAGGTTACGTTTTACTAGTACGTGGGTTCGTGATGAAATACGGTCTATTATGACTATGACGAGTACTCATCCCATTTTGGCCCAATAATGTTATTTACGTACCTAGCAGTGGCGTAGCGTGCCTAGGAGGGGCCCTGTATCAAAATTAGTTGGGGGCCCAAATGAAGAGTAAAGATTTCTGGCAAAAGAAACAAAAATGCATTAAACGGGAGAATCTCGCAATAACCGACGTAGGATGTTGCCAACTTTTGGACGCGGGAATAAAGAGATTGCTTTTTTGACTTTTGTCATTTCTGAAGTGAAAACTCTACAGGCACGTATAACAGTTTTTTTATGTTTTTTTTTTCAAGGGAAGCACGAGATTAAGTGACATTGTGGATAACTTTTACTAATTTTTCCTTACACACGTTAGGGGCCTCTGTAGCCCGGGGGCCCCGTATCATTGATACGGCGGTAGCTACGCCCCTGGTACCTAGGTAGGTACACTTGTTTCCGAGTGCTGCTGCCACAAAACAATTAGTTACATTGAACGACTTCCGGAGTTGCAATAATACCGCGATTCGTTATACATATCTGTCGTACCGTAGCAGACACCTAGCCTTTTCTAGCAGGTATATGAAAAAGTTTGAAGCGGAGAAGTGAAGATGACTGCACAGGTGGCGCAATGGTTTAA
Organism: Euplagia quadripunctaria; assembly: GCA_963859945.1. Classification (NCBI taxonomy): domain Eukaryota; kingdom Metazoa; phylum Arthropoda; class Insecta; order Lepidoptera; family Erebidae; genus Euplagia; species Euplagia quadripunctaria. The sequence goes on along the minus strand of OY982575.1, from coordinate 1,019,045 downwards.
GTGGTCACCTCGCCACTATGCCACGCCGAGTGTTGTGGGTTCAAATCCCACACGGGACAAAAATTTGTGTGATCCCCAAATATTTGTTCTGAGTTTAGGTGTTCTTTGTGTCCGTTGTTTGCATGTTTGTGAAGCGAATATTCTTAATGTGGGAGTTATCTTAAAAAAAATTAAAGAGGTTCTTTTACCATACTCAAGATGGTTTATAAACAGCACTACGAACTTGGTTTTTTTATACCACGTTGGTGGCAACGTGCATACGGTCTGCCTAATCGTAAGCGGTTACCGTAGCCTATGGACGCTTGCAATTCCAAAAAGTAGCCTCTGTGTTAATCTACGTCTCTAGCTATCTACACACCAAGTTTTATCGCAATCGGTTTAGTAGTTTTTGCTTGAAATATCCTCACAAACCTTCACGCTTATAATATTAGTAGGATTTCGTGTCACGTTCTTTGTCCGCGATGAAATAAACTAATGAACCGAGTAAAACTTGAGAGATAGGATAGCTTTTATCTGAATTTATAGTTACAATATTTTTTTTATTGCAAACTACAGCAAGGCGTGGCCGGGTAGCTAACAATGTATATAAACGACTGTGTACCTAGCAAAGCAGAGACGATCACGACTTTAGAATATACATATATACCGAAGTACTTATATGAAACAAATAAATTTAAAACAGGGCAAAGATGCTTCATGATAAAACATAGGTAATGTTTGTTGGAACGTTGACGTTGAAACAAAGCACGGAATGTGAATGTCCCCTATGCTTGGCCGTGACCTGTGATTTGACCGTATTATGGCGTTACCTCTTATTACTCTTAATAATTCTTTAAAAAAAAAACCGACTTCAGAACAAAAGCTATTCCATAAAAGACTTATATGATTTTCTCATGGATGCCATTGTCAGAACTGGACCACATGGGAAGCACCAGCTTTCAAATAAAAAAAGAATCATCAAAATCGGTTCACCCAGTCGAAAGTTCTGAGGTAACAAACATAAAAAAAAAACATACAGTCGAATTGAGAACCTCCTCGTTTTTTGAAGTCGGTTAAAAACCAGACAAGTGCGAGTCTTACTCGCGCACAGAGGGTTAACCGTAAGTAATCAAACTTGTATGTAGATACTACATCCATCTCGGGCATATATTCTCGAAGATTTTTGCGTCTTTTCTGAAAGACAAACTTAACTATGCGGTTCTAAAAATACTCTCCCATTAATGAATATACGACAAAGTCAACTTTTCAACCGCAAAATATAAGATTGTAAAAACAAAAACTTTTCATTTTTTCCTTTAGGTAGGTACTTGTACTGTAAGACCTTGCTTCTTACCAAATTTCATGATTCTAGGTCAATGGGAAGTACCTACCCTATAGCTTTTGATTGACCTGCGAAATGTTCAAACTTCGTTCAAGGGACCGCAGACATAAGTATTTAGTATTAATTTCAACTTGATATGTTCACGGGTTCCTGAGAAAAAAAGGTCTTGGCAGACAGACAGACAGACAGGCAACAAAGTGATCCTATAAGGGATTCTTTTTTCCTTTTGAGGAACGGAATCCTAACAAATGTATAGTTTGACTTGAGAACCTCCTACGCTTTTTCGTCGGTTGAAAATCACGGCAATTCTTTACTGGAAACAAAATGGTGGTCCCGCAACAAATGAAATAGTTTTATGTAATCTTTAACTTGCGACTTAACAATCATTAATCTTAGATATGGCTTTGATTGATTATTAAATTGACAAGAACAAAACGTTCTACTGTGTAAAAGTCACTTACATTTACTCGCTTTCGGTTCAAGTGGAAATATTCTGATCTTTTATCACAATATATCTTGACAATTTTGACTGATAGATCTGACTGATGCAGAGATAAAATAAGAATCTCATCATTATACATCGAATAAAAACAATATGGATTTCCACGGATTTCTTTTTGCTTACGTTGCCTTGCTCATATTATTTTCGTGTGCCTTAGAATTTAAGCAATAGATAACTATTATAATACAGTAAAAGAATAATTATGTCAGAAATTAGTTATGGCACTGCATTCCACAACCGAACAGATTCATATTTTCAAGAAATTAACTAAAATCAATAAAGAAAGCCTTCTAAATAGTAAGCAACTAAGCACTAACATGCATGTTACCAGCTCTATCCCGGTCTTCCTCCACATGGATTATAAAACATCGTACATAATCATAAAATTAAAATACCCCCGAAACTTCATTCAAATCGGTTTATCCATTTGGGAGCTATAATGCCACAGATAGACACAAACATATCACTACATATTATAAAACAAAGTCCCCCGCTGCGTCTGTCTGTCTGTTCGCGATTAACTAAAAAACTACTGAACGGATTTTCACGCGGTTTTCACTAATAGATAGAGTGATTCATGAGAAAAGTTTAGGTGTATTATTTGTTAAGATTTTGTGTAAATTGATTGAAATATGTTGATGATTGTTGAAGATCTCTGCTACCCGTGCGAAGCCGGGGCGGGTTGCTAGTATATAATATTTTTGCGTCAGGGGTTAAAAATGGTAAAGGTCTAAATCATTACTAAGTTTGTGACATGCTGACAAAATTGTGATTTATCCAGAGAGTGACTTAATTAATTCACAATATTTATGTCGCACATCTGATGACGTCATGTTACATCGTAACAGGAACAATAAAAACCTCTTAGTTATTCTAGCAAACAAATATGGTATTTTCGACTCTCCTATAAATAATCATTAATTTAAAATACCCCCGATTCGAAAATCCCTTCAACCATTAGAAAAGAGCTGATGATCTTCGAACGGCTGAACAGATTTTCTTGAATTATATCTAAGAACACTCTCGATCAAGTCACCTTTCAAACAAAAAAAAATCGCACTTAAATCGGTGCATTCGTTTGGGAGCTACGATGCCACAGACAGACACACAAAAACACATCAAACTTATAACATAACACCCCTATTTTTGCGACGGGGGTTCAAAATAGTTAATCGTAATACCCGAGAGATAATTCGCTTCGTGATAAGCAACAAGACATGTCATATTATTCTGTAATGACAATAGAAATATCGCCCTTGCTAGCCCCAAGCATGTTCTTGCATTGAGCATATGCCAGGGTGATTGGAGGCCATGCACAATCGGTTATACATTTTAAAAATACATTTAGATTTCGAGTGCGTTGTTAGTTCTAGTCATCTGGCATGAAAAAAGATAAATTAAGATATTAAAATAATGTTTCTAGTTTGCAAAACTAATCCGTAATTTAATGGGAGTATCTATGGATAGTTTTAGACTAGGTAAATAAAAAAAAAAACCGGACAAGTGCGTAAAATTTAAAAAAAAATATCTTTAGTTTAAGAAAACATTTAAATTTTTCCAAATATTTTAATTATCTTTTATTTAATTTATCATTACAGTTGTATTGAAGTTGGTACACGATCAGCATACCATTTTCTTCCTCTAGAGACATACGGCGAAGGGAAACCCCCGCGAATATTCTCACACCAGACAAAATTCTCTGGAATTCCCCATCAATAGTCGACCTAGTACGACAAATACAACCTAGTACTTCCTTAATTTCTTTATAGTTAAATTCAGATTGTCGATTTAATTGATATTGTAGGTAGAAATAGATTTTATGACTAATGTTTCACAAAAAATTAAAGCTAAGTCAGTAGCAAACGAGCAAAAGAATACTTTTATCTACCAGGGCTGCCAGTAAGAACAACTTATTTTATACCACCGAGTCTCAGAACTTATACAAAAATACGTCCTATCATACAAAATCAGTGTTGTACAACTTTAATACGTCACTCTTTGGGATTTTAATAAAAGGGGTTTTAACTTTAAGGTTTAAGGGTTTATTTAACAGTGTACCACAATCATAATTTGTTTTAAGTACCTCTATGTATGCATGTAGGTATGTATTTATTACGCTATAACATCATTAATGACATTGTATCCAACTATACAATGCAATCTACTATACAAACAGGATATATAATATAGCTGAATTATAAGAATTTTGTATCCAATTATACAAACTGGCAGCCCTGTTATCTACACTAGTAATATATGTTACTGTCACTGACGCCAACTTAGGGGTTTTCCCCCCAAATTTAGGGGTAAAAAAATTGCACTGGGGTTTTTTTAGGGGGAAAAAATGTTTAGGGGTTTTTTTAGGGGGGAAAAATGTAATGGGGTTTTTTTAGAGATTTATAAAATTTTGTTAAAAGACTTAGAAAAATCATATCTTTTAAATATTTTAGATCATTAAATATCATTTTATGATAATATTATTATTATTAAATGGTTATAAATAATAGTAATTCTTATGATAATAAGTTAATAACCATAAATAAGTTTTTTTACACCAATTGTAATTATTTGAAATAAAAATAATAATTAAAAATTAAACGTTTTAATATTAGATAAGAACCTACATTTTTCAAATTGTCAGTTAGGGGGTTTTAGGGGTTTTTGAGTTTATTCTTAAGGGGGTAAAATTTCAAGTGTTGGCGACACTGGTTACTGTGTTGTTTTGTGCTGTCGGCACGTTCTGTGACCACAGATTCCGATTGTCGTGACGGAAGTCGTGATAAATTTATAAATAGGCCGCGCTTTATCTACAGCTGGTGTTCACATTATAATTATTTTTGCGAATGTATAGGATAATAATAAGACACTGTGAGTGTGTCAATTAAACATTGCAGTCTGCTTAAAATACTAATAACTAATTCAGAAGAGTTAGGCAAGTGGATACTGTTGGTGGGTAATTTTCCATGGGTAACTTAGAACTTGTATACACATACAGACAATCACTACGTACATACCCCTTCGAGGATACAGATGCTCGAAGGGGTATGCAGAGAGAAGTATTAAACCCCCACATTTTGCTAACTATGTTTTGGTACCCATTCACGTAATAGTTAGTGGATTACGTGGTCTATTAGTGTAGTGGATACTTTTATGCCCTCTTTTTAGTTTTTTAACCTCTATAAGCTATGGTGACCACCTACAATTAAGCGTGCCTTTTGTTACCACCTTAATCACAGACAAGATTATAGTTACTTCCCATAATGTTATAAAAATCCCTTAATATTTCGAGGCTAAATGTACTAGATAATATTGTTTTTGAAATAGGGTAGGTGTCAGTGTTTAAAACACCTAGATTATTTAACCATGATTTTGTAAAATCGTTATTTTTAATATTTGTTTTTATTATTTAATTGTAAAACCAAATATTAAAAGTAAATAATTTGACGATGACAAAGTATGACCTCACAATGCATATATATTATTTCACACAATGCGTACAAGTTTCTGTAGAACGATCGATTGGATCAGATGAAAAGGAGAAGAAAGATTCGTTTTGCTTTCTTTTTTAATCTTACCGTCCGTAAGCAAAACGAATCGTCTCTTGATTATAGTAACCGGGCATAAATATTTCTGATCGGATCAACATGCAAATAGATATGCTTTTTCACATTGCAAAAACGTTTAAAGTTTTCGTGATATCAACTCACACATCCTAACTTAATATTACGTATTAATGCGAAGGTAAGTTTTTGTTCGTTACGCTTTTACCGTTCAACCGACCATTATGAGATCATGACATTTTACATGACATGTTGTCTGGGGTACAAAAAGTACTGTTCAGGAAAGAAAAAATAACTTTTACGCGAGCGAAGCTGCAGGCCAAAGTTGTTATACAATATTTTCCGTACACATTGGACACAATAAAAACAGTGGCCGGATTATCGAGGTGGTAATACGGCCACTGTTTAGTCCGGCGCCCCTTGTCATATGATATGCTAATTAAGTACCTAAGTCAATCAATATATACTACACTTATGGCACGTACTTTTAAAACTCACTAATTTGGCTAAAGGTTAATTTATAGAATAAACCTTGAGTTATATTATATTACCTAAGTAAAAAGTGTTCTGTTTATTTTTCAGATTAAATTGAATAGATACACAGCACAAAATTTCAGTTAGTTCACGTGTTTTTCCGTTTTCTACCGGCAAACAAAGAGGAATTTTATGTAAAATCTGTATGAAAAATCTTAGGAGCCCGGAAGTAGGGAAGGGAGCGAAGTAGTTTCTGAGCTGATCTAAGAGAATGAGTTCAGTGGAAGGCAAAAGGCTGCTCATAAGAATTCTGTTGTTCACTTTTGTTCGTAGGGAAACACAAGGTACAATAGTATACAGATAGTATCGGCAGGTATTTGTACAATGTACTTTATCCTACTAATATTATAATCCTACTAATATTTTAAATATGAAAGTTTGTTAGGATGTATGGTTGTATGTATGTATAGATGTTTGTTACTCTTTCACGCCAAAACTACTGAACCGATTGCGATGAAACTTGGTATGTAGGTAGCTGGAGACCTGGATTAACATATAGGTTACTTTTTATCCCGATATTCCCATGAAACCGCGGGGCGCTGCTAGTACATAATATAATTATGCATAGCATAAGCTTAATTTTAGACCCACCCGATGGAAGAAACTATAAAAGCCTTCGACCAAGCTAGCTTCTACAAAAAAATTATAATGTGGTAATACGTGGTATTGCACTTTGCACTTAATTGTGTACTTGCTAGAGTTGTTATTTACTTAAATATCTCTGAGAAGTGTGCCTTCCTTCGAAGCGGCGAGTCTCCTAGCCGGAACTGCACCATGGGACCTCGAGGCGAAGACACTTGCGTCGTTGTATCAATGGCGCAAGGAGCGAGAGCTGGGACCCACTCCCCAGGAAATTGAGGTGCAACGGTCTCAGCTCCGTCAGGTCCTAATGGCAGAGTGGAAAGAGCGACTTGAGCGACTAAGCGCAGGGCACGCCACAATTGTGGCGGTAAGACCCATCATGGAGGATTGGCTGGAGAGGAAGCACGGCAGCCTCTCCTACCGGCTGACGCAGGTGCTGACCGGCCACGGCTGTTTCGGAAAGTACCTGTGTCGCATAGGCCAGGAGCCAATGTCTGCGTGCCATCACTGCGGAGGCTGTCGCGAGGATACTGCACTCCACACTCTTGTGGAGTGCTCAGCGTGGATGCAACAGCAGCATGACCTCGCGGCGGCTATCGGTGTGGGAAGCCTCTCGCTGGAGACCATGGTTCTGTCCATGGTCCAAAGTGAGAGTGCGTGGGAACCCGCCGCTTCTTTCTGTGAGGAAGTGATGTCCGCTAAAGAGGCGGCGGAAAGGGAACGGGAGAGGACTAGTACTCTCGCGTCCCGAAGAAGAGGCACCAGGCGCCCGGAGAGCGCATAATGATCTCCGGCCTCCATGAGTGCTGGCCTGGGGGTAACGGGTGAGGCTGCCCGTTACCCTAGTAGAAGCAGGCCTGAGACAGTGGCGCGACGTGTTCCGTGTGCGCCTCTCAAAATCGGAAGGAGGGCAAGGCCCTTCGCTCCCAATGGTGTGGCTGCCTTCTATTTGAGGGCGGCCAAAGTGTGCTAGGGTTTTCAGGGACTTCAAATCAAATCAATTTATTGCACTCCAAATGGTTTAAGGATGTTGAAACAATAATATAATAATATAATAACTTCCTTCCTAGGGTATACCCGAGTCCCTTGCGATAGACTCACTTGTGACGGAACATCGTGTGGTTTTAGTCGGTACGATTCTGACATACCACTTCACCAATAGCCATGGTGAGGTGATGACCCGTGGGGGTTTCTACACGAAAAAAAAAGGAAAAAAAAGAGTGCCTACTGTTCTTATAACTATGCATTATTTATTTGAAAGTAATTTCGTAAGTAAATTTGTCTTTGTTTCTCTTAAGACAATGTAGGTACATAAAATATCAAAACAAACAAATAATTAAAAAGTTAATACTGTGCAAAAATATATTTATACTATACCTACTACATATACATACACGTTTATTATTAGGTAAGTAGGTAGGTATTATAAATATGATAAAAAACCAGTTGTGTAACTTCGAACTAATAAATTAAGATATTTAGACTTGAGTAGCAAATTTGGATTTAAATAAATAACGACTGGCAACTAATTTGTGACATTTGAGATATTTATTTTGATTGGTGTGGCTCTTAACAGGATTACCGTTGCGTGAGGCGAGGTTCTATAAAGGTCACTAGTGACGTCATGTGTGTGACGTAACGAGCTGACGTCATGCCGAGGAGTAAATCGATAGGGTTCTCGTTAATAGTATCAGGAATATTGTTCTCTATTATGACCCGTGATCTGCAAGTATTCGGGTTTTTAGGGATCCGCAAAGCGAAAGGTAAACATTGAAACCTCTATGAACACTAATTATTTTGATCAAAGTGTGCACGTTTTGTTTCTTTTAACATGCTTTTATTAGCTTCACTTGTAACTTACTAAGTATGAAAATAAATCTTGGAATTCATTTTAATCTACTTCTAATTCTCGTCTCAAAATGAAACTTTGTAGTGTTAATGCTTTATGCGAATTCGCAGTGGAATAATCAAAAAATCTATGTTAAGTTCTAGGAACAAATGTATTGACGTACAGTCGCGAACAAAATGAATTATTAGTGAAATTATAAACAGAGATATAGCGTTATTTTCTAATATAAGTTAGCATGATGTGTTTTGACATAAATAAAATTAAAATGATTACCTATTTATGTGCTTGACAGCAGCAGCTCTCATGGTCGGGGGGTGGGGGTTGGGGGTTGGCGGGGTAAGGATGCGCTAAAAAACCTGCTCACATCACAGGTTTCTTTACTAAGACGACAACAATATCATTGCCGTTTATGGACTAGTCGGACCCTGATGTGTTTAGAATTGTGGCAGTCAATTTGTTAGGTAAGTTTACAAATTATTATTTTATGAATTAGGTATGTCGCGGTTCATTTTATAGGTACTTGTTATTCTTGATTTCTTGATGCTACTTTTTGAAATTCGACAAGATTTAAAAATTCTTAATTGTCATTTTGATATCCTAACTTTGGTGATGTTAACTTAACTTTTTACTTTGTATATTAGGTTTTAAATTACCTACCTGTATTGATTTGATTTAGATGGATTAGATATCACGTAGCCTATTAGAAAATTAATAATAGGTAATTCTTTCAGATGGATACCGTCGCTTCCCACCCACGACGACTGCATACAACAATGTGATTATACTGTGATTTAATATAGTAATTATTGTACAAATGAACGATTTCGTGTGGTAGTTATTAATAGTAAATATTCTCTAAGACTGATTATTACAAATAAAAATGTATAAATCATAACTTGTATCACATTCTATAGGTGCTATAAATACTGTTTTAATGTAAACTGTGATTATTGTAACGGTACCTAATGTGATTATACTGTGATTTTTAATATAGGTACTTATTAATGATTGTACAATTGTTATTATTTGTAAATATTCTCTAAGACTGATTGTTACAAATAAATATGTTTAAATCATAACCTGTTATGTTGTATTACATTTTATATACACAACAAAAACAAGTTTTAATGTAAATTGTCATTATTATAACAAAACGGTAATAATATGGTTATACTGTGATAAAAAATAATTCTTTTTGGCAAAATAAATGTTACTTTTCTGATAAAGCTATTTATTTGAATTTTTCCAATTATTTAATTTTCACTCAGAACTATATCTACAAATTAATGAAGTGAACATCCTCCTAGTTCAGTACTTCATCACGTTTCAGTTTTAGTTCTGTATTTTAAAAAACTTGACAAATCACTTTTGAGCATATCTGTACCTGTACCATGAACAGAAATTAACATGGATTTCTTAATTATTCCACTGCGAATTCGCATAAAGTATATACACTAATAGAGGCAGAATTTTGCGCACTATTTACACATATAGCATTTATTAAAAGAAAAGTTCCCTTTCTATAAGAACTATTATGATACGCTGCCATAACGCCAGCTCCGAATGTCATTGAAAAGTCTTGTTCAATATCTCTGTTCCTACAAGAGCAATCGTTATGAAATTTTGCATAGCGGGAGAAGTATTAGAGCACTATTTTTGTGTGTAAACTCTGTTGCTTTACAATTAGCAGTTTTCGAGTACGGCCATGTGTACGCTAGCTTGATCGTGACGCCAGCGTACACATTGAAATTGGGGTTTATTTCCTAGACTAAAGAGGAAGAGTTTTTTTTATTTTTACACTAATTAGGCAGTATTTACACAGAGTTTAATGGCATAGTAACCAACTCGATATAGCTTTTGTGTACGCTAACATAACGGACACGATTTGACTTGACAGTCATCTACCCTATTATACAGCATTTAGTGACGCTGATAAATAGATGCCAGTACCAATAGACTATAGACAGAATGATGAGGGATACGCGTAAAAGTCACTCTGTGAGTTACCTTTAATGGCTTAACTATACATTTACTATTTAAAATACCCCCACTCGAAAATCCCTTTAACGATTAGAAAAGAGCTCATGATCTTCGAAGCTGAACAGATTTTCTTTAATTATATCTAAGAACACTCTCGATCAAGTCACCTTTCAAACAAAAAAAAACGCACTTAAATCGGTCCATTCGTTTGGGAGGTACGATGCCACAGTCAGACACACAGATACGTCAAACTTATAACAGCCCTCTTTTTGCGTCGGGGGTTAAAAATTATACAAGGTCTCCAAGTCTTTGGAAGAACCCGAACGTCTTGTCTGAGAAGATGATGACCATGGATTAGAAGCTACCTTTGGACTGATACTCACTAAAGGAATATTTAAGTAAGAAATCCTCGTGTCTTAATATAAAATGAAACACATTTACAAAAATTCAAAATATTTCCTTTATTCACAGCCTAAAATAAATGAATAATACGCGTTATATTTTATGAAAAAGTAATAAATATTAACGTAAAATTTTAGCTAATTTATAAATGTCCTTAATATCTATTTTTAAATTATAAATTATAAACTTAGGTACTAATAAACCTAGGTATGTACACAACACATAAAAAAAATTGTGCTGTAACGATATCAACCACTATATAAAGTATACAAATTTAGCAAAATTGCAGTTAGACATTCAATCGAATAAACTTTACAAATATTTTATTTCTTATATTCTCGAAGTCAATGTATTAAGTACATATTCATGTTTTGTGCATTTAAATAAACTAAGAAAAAAATATTTATTTGTTAATATACGAAAATAATTATTTGTACACATTTTTAACAAAAAAAATTGCAATGGAGGAATTTACGTATAGAATTACAGAAAGCTATTTTTTTTAAAACAATGTCTTCCAAATTTAAAAATTACGTAAAACGGGTACATCAAGATACAATCGTCCAGTAGGTATATATATGTTGATCTGTCATGGTACGTCAGTATATACAAGAACAGTTCAAGTTATAATGGCCAATGAAATAAACAAAAACAATAAAACTTACTAAATTACGGTTGAAACTCAAGCACCTCTAGTATTTATAACTCGTTACATGAAGAAGTAAGTATATGTAGTACTTACTTACTTCTTCATACCGTGAAATAAATTTACACTGTTAGCTGGTTCGAAAATATGGTTAAAAAACACCTGCCTTGTTAACAACAAGGCGTTAAGCGGTACCTAGACGATCATGCGGCATGACATGCGTTACGTGCTGTCATTCATGCATAATCGTTTAATAGGGTAGATGACTGTCAAGTCAAATCAGTATATTTTTAGTAAACGTCAAAACGGTAGCTGCCGTACATTTTTGTATGAAATACTAAGGTGTGACGTCACGCCTTAGTATTGTCAAATCATTTACTTTTAATGTTAATTTAACAATCATAAAACAATTATAAAAATTAAAAACGTTAAAATAAAACTGGACGACAATTTTCACAGTATTTTAAGTTATAATATTGCGACACTTGGCGAAATAATTTATATTGAGCATAGGCATCTACCCAATTGTATTGATTGATCCGAATGACATACAAACTACCTGCATAACATGCAAACTACGTGCATGGCATGCAAAGTACGTGCTGGCAGTTGATTGAAAATTATTTTTATATTTATAAATTTATTTATTTAGAAATCTGCCTTTGACAAAGACATTTCCATGCCAGCGCAGAAGACCTCTTCACTGTACTATCTATATCGAATGAATAAAATAATTATACCAAGCGAACTATCATGCTCAGATAGACTGTCAATAGGTCCTTCAAGCAGCATGATGATTCAGCATGCATGCCGCATGATCGTCTAGGGACCGCTTTATAAACATATAAATAGTAATTTATTTCAGTATAGTGTATGAATTAATTATGTCATTTTCTTCCTGCAAATCTAAACGTGGTCTGTGACTTTGCATACAATGACTATTGTGACCATTATATTCAACCATTATATTTAGCATGAACAAAACGTATTCGAACGTTTAAAGTTACATGAAGTCGCATTACAAAAATAGGTTGTCATTGATATTGATATACTCCCCCCCTACCCTATATTTGTTTGTAATGGAGTTAATATTATTAACCGCATGAAAAAAATAATTATTTATCCATATTCTTAAATTGTTATGCAAGAGTTTTAATAACGAATTTGTTTTAAGTAATGCAGTTTAAGCACTGCATTACTTAAAACAGCCAATAAAAAATATTGAATGCATCATGCGTATACGCACACACGAAAGACCAATTTAACACATAAAAAATAGTCATGTCAAATTCAAAATATTTCATTGTTTTATGTGAATGGTGCTAAGTGGTTATTAAATACAAAAAAACTAAATTACTAATATCCTAAACATAGTAGTTAATTATATTACTAATAGTTACTAATATCAGTCAAACTATACACAACACTATAACTAACTAAATGCAGCATTTCATGGCGTCATTCAGAGTCTCTTAATTAGGTAAATTCATTATTGAAAATTCAGAATACTTCTGAACTTTCTCTTCTTCAAAATAATAATAATTATTTGATTTTAATAGTAAGTATTGTATATGACATCATATTCGCTCTCGTCTGATCTATTGAACTGACGTCATAAGATGTAAATGAACTTTTGAATTGATTGAATTTTGAATTGAATACTCAATTGTTATAAATATACGTGTAGGTAACACAAAAGCGCAGTAATTTTTTAGGGTCGGTAAAAGCGGCGAATTTACACATTTGCCCCCAGTAGGCTATTAAAATTTTACCGCCCCTACCGGTCGGTCATTCCCGGTCAATCTATCCCGGTCGGTCCATCTAATTCGATACCCCAGGACAAGACATAAAAATAATATAGGCCCCAAATTTGCCGCCCCTAAAATCTGCCGTCCTAGACTTCAGCCTACTCAGCCTACTGGTAAATCCGCCACTGGTCGATAAAATGCTTGAGTTTTGAAACTGGCAAATTCAACTTGATAATTGACCGATAAAGCTAAAATTTTTGTCAGAGCTGCTGACATGAATGAAAGGATGTTGATGTAATGAGCATTTCCAGATTTGTTCGGATATGTCCACATAAAAAATATAAAAATAATGTAAATGAATAATAAGTTGTCTATTAAAGTGCCAGGAAAAACATTTTTCAAAGATTTATTTTTTAAAATAAGTATTTTTTCGAGATAGCATAACTATTTCATGGAACTTAATGAATTTGAAATATGAATTCACTCATAAGACATATATTATACATGTATAAAACGTTGTATACACAATATTCAGGATACTGACAATTGCATAGAAGTTCCTCCTTCATCTAAACGCTCAAACCAATATAATAAATTCCGTACATTACCTTATATTCTTTTTAATTCTAAAATAATTCAAGTTACCGAAATTAATTTCTGTCCTCGGCACAAAATATCTTCGATTAAATTGCTCCGGTTCAAAGAAGAGATAAGAACCTCTCGACGTGTGGATAGTCTGTATTTTTCTTGCCGTATCTTGTTGTGGGGGCACAAAACCCTTTGGGGGTAAAACAACCGCTGGTATAGGCCCTTCAATGCCACTTGGCACATCTAGATCTTTCTCAGTGTCTATGACATGGAAATCAGCTAAATTTGGATTGTCTACAGGTTTTTCTATGGGCTGTGATATTTTTTCTGGTAAAATAGGTTTTAGTGTAGTAGTTGTTTCAATGTTATCGAAAGATCTTCTATCATTTTCTCTATTGTATAGAGATGGGTAAATATTTCTGTTGTCTGTGTATCGTAAGTGTTTATCCAATTTAACTTTATAAGGTCCATCGTTTCTAACAGCTGGAGAAGGAAAACGTGTTCCTTCAACATTGTTTAACGTAAACGCATCAAAATTTCTATTGTGTTGCGATTCGTGTTCACCTGCGTTACCATTAACATTATCCAGCGTTACGTTAATAGTTGTATTATCACCTACAGTTTCATCTTTTATGTTTAGAGTTGTATTTTCAATATATTGTTGAATTTCTTCACTATCTTTTTTAGTTAAGGTTTCATATAGTGGGTCTTCGAGAGGTATGCCTTCAGGTATGTCTTCATATGTGAAATCATTTGTTATGAGGATATCATCACTTTCAAGTGATCTGGCTTTAGTGAAGAGATTGTCCGATGACGTATATTGGGGTAGGTCGTGGGAGAAGCGCGGTGGGCATTCTTCTGGTATGGTGTATAGCTGGGAATTGGAAAATAGTTTGTTTGGAAGCTGTATTATCTTCTTAGTTAATTAATAATAGTTATTTAGTTAGACGAATTTAAGATTAAAAACGCTTTAGAATGATATTGAGGATAATTTGCAAATTATAGTTGATTTAACTAGTAATTAGGGTATGATATAGCGGTACATATTTATTATATTTGATTATTTTCATCTTAAAAAGATTTTTTTATGTTGAAGCACTGGTGCGGGGCGGCGCGTTGCCTACGTTATGCAGTACACGTCACAGTTACCTGTGTATCGTTGTGCGTCGGCGTGTAGTAGTCCAGTACCCGGGCGTGGGCGGGGCGCGTGGCGGCGCGCGGCCCCACGGCGTGCACGCTGAAGCACTGGTGCGCGCCCGCACGAGGCGGCGCGTTGCCGTCCCGCGTTCCGAGGTACAATGTCGCACGGGTGTTTGTTGGCGTTAGCTCTATGCGACGAAGAACTAATAAAAAGAGAACATTTGTGTATAATAAACATCATAATCTTACTGTCCTTTTCCCAATTTTCATTGAGCGCTATGTGTTAAATTGCAAAGAGTTTGGCTGTTTCCTTTTATGGCCGGGCGCTTGCCTGACGCCAACCCTCATATGTAGTCGTTTTAAGATGAGAAAAATGGAAGAAGGTAAATTTGTATGAGGAAAAATGGGTAGGGAGAGAAACGTAGCTTAAGGGATACCGCAAGTCTCGGATGGGAAACGAGACTGAGACTGCAGTAACTTACAGAGGCCGGAATCGCATACCCGAATGTCCTGTATTTCCTGTGATTG
>OY982575.1:839732-1003465 GCA_963859945.1 Euplagia quadripunctaria | reverse complement strand
GTCCGATTTCGATGTGGTTTTTTTCATTTGAAAGCCAGTTTCCTTACGGTGATTCTTAGCTATGTTTGGTTAATATCAGTCCAGCAGTGTAAGAGTATCAGCTCTTTTCCAAAATGATGTTAAGGCATTTTGTAATAGTTGAAGGGATTTTCGAGTCGAGTGTGTTTTAAATTTTGGAAATAACTTAACTTAACTAATAAACTTGTAATTAACTATGTAAACAAATTTCAGTAGTAAATTTTAACCTACTTCTACAATACTATAATTTGGTATCTTGGAGCTGATCTTATGATGGAGCCAGGAGGAGGATAGCGGAACTCTTCAGTGGCTAGTAGTGAACCCCTCGAGTTTGGGCTCATATGATTCGTTTTGACGAGACCAACAGATTGGGTTCAGTAACCATGGTCTGATGATGGAGCCAGGAGGTGAATAGTGGAATTCTTTTTACTTTTTCCTTCGATTTTTTAATTTAAACATGATTTTTTTAGTTTTACTTAAATATAATATAAACCGTGGCTGACCAACTGATCTATCAACGCATAGCTCAAACCGCTGAACGGATTGGATTGTTTGACACTCAGATAGTTATTATGACGTAGGCATCCGCTAAGAACAGATTTAAAAAAAATCGTATGGATAAATCATACACATTTTTAAATAATGTAAAAAATAAATACCCGTTTCGTGCTTTTAAAAAACAAACAGGTAAATAAAAAAGGTATATTACAATGTTCAAGAATATCTTCTGGTTAAAACTGTCATCTGAGCTAATAAATACAAATTGTTTGGAAGTCTGGATGTTCTGAGTGCGATTACTGTTAATACATATTTAGTTTTAAGTTAGCTAAGTAAGAGAAATTTTGTACGCCATTTATTGGCAAAACTAAACTAAAAAACGATTGAGCGGATTTTCATGCGCTTTTTACCAATAGATAGAGCGATTCATGAGGAAGGTTTAAGTATATAATTTGTTAAGGTTTTGTATAAATTTATTGAAATATGATGATGATTGTTGAAGATGTCTCTGCTAGCCGTGCGAAGCCGGGGCGGGTTGATAGTAGGATATAATCTAAACTACGTCCTAACTCAATATTACTTACAAAACGACGCCGAGTTATTTCCCTATAAATATTCAAAAAAATTAGGACAAATCCTGCCAATATTACTAATATTATAAAGGCGAAAGTTGTTACTCTTTCACGCAAAAGCGGATGAACGGATCTAGATGAAATTTGGCACAGAAATAGATTATATATAATCTGGAATAGCATATGGGCTACTTTTTATCCCGGAAAAGTTTACGGTTCCCATTGGATAGATTTCACCAACATTTCGGTTTCAGTGGCAATACGGATTTGGTGGAAATTTAGCCCACAGATAGTTTATGACATGGATTAACACATATGATACTCTTGTGTCGGGGTAAACGAGGCCCACGCCGGCAAAGCCGCGGGCAGAAGCCAAGAACACCAGGTATTAGTAGAAATTATGAAATTGAAAGCCTTTATGACGTAAAAGACAAAGATGTTACGCAGGAGCAAATCTTCGAATTTTTGTAAAATTTTGATGTAGGTACCCATTTTTTTTTTAAATAAAAAAAAAATTAAACGTGTGCGTCTCGGGACACCCCGACAGAAGTGATAACTTAAACTAATCTAAGTTGAATTATTTAATATTGAAATTGTTCTGTGGGTTAGAGCGAGAGAGGAGGAGCCTGCCTACCGCTGCCGTACGCGTGAGAAAAAGAGAAGCCAGACAGACTGGCGCTTTAACGCGTTACGTAACGAAGCGGTTTACCCTCCCATAAGAAGTTATCACTTCAATATTTTTGTGGGATAGGGGCAAACTTTCAGACGGGTCACCTGATAGTAAGTGACTACCGCCGCCCATGGATACCTGCCACTCCAGAGATGCTATTGCGTTGCCAGCCTTTAAGGTGGGAGAAAAGGGAAGGGGCGGGAGGGGGTCTTAGTTAGGACCTCCAGTAACCTCATCTTCTCGGCGAAATACAACGCAAGCATTGCTTCACGCCGGTTTTTTGTGAGGCCGTGGTATCACTCCGGTCGGATATACGTGCCGAAGCATGGCTCTCCCACGATTAGAACAATATACCGATACTTACAAGGCACATAGTCCAGCACATCCTCAGGTTTCCTTGCAGCGTCAGCTGGTGTTTTGCAGAATGCCGCTGGTAACTTCACAGTTTTTCTGTAGATCTAATCAACACAAACAGACATCCATCATTGGCATCCATGTATAATTGAAATCATTTAGAATAATTTGTCTATGGTTAAAATAAACGACAAAACATTCCTCGTGTATTTAAAAAGAAAAATAACAAAAAAATCAGACAGACCGCAAACTATGACGTCAGAAATTGTTATTTCAACTTGTGACGTCATAGTTTGCTATCGGCGCGGCGGCGTGTGTTCTAATGTCCTGCAGAATCTACCTTTTTCCCGTCTACTAAAGAGCGTCACTTGACGGTAGCAAACAAACCTCAGGTATGTCCTTTAACTTGTAGTCGTCAATCTTGTACGCGGAGAGAGCATCGCACGCAGCCTCCGCAACATCAGGCACGTTGGAGTCTGACACCAGGACCCACAGCTTCCGACTCGCCTCAGAGATGAGCTTGTCGTAGTCAGAATTGGATACACGGAGAGATGGCACTTCGCCAAGGAGTTTGCAAAGACTGGAAAATAAGAACACTTTATGGCATTTATATAATAACTAGCAGGGCACGCGGTTTCACCCGCGTAAGTCCCGATCCCGTGGGAATATCTGGATAAAAAGTAGCCTATGCGTTAATCCAGGTCTCCAGCTATCTTCATACCAAGTTTCATTGCAATCGGATCAATAGTTTTTGCGTGAAAGAGTAACAAACATCCATCCATCCATCCAAACTTTCACATTTATAATATTATAGTAGGATAGAACATTCCGGGACATACAAACATGGAGACAATATACATAGAGGAAGCAAACTGTATATTCTACTCTGTAAGTGGAAGCGTACGGTCGGTAGACAGAGAAAGAAGATTGTTTTGGGCTTGCATCCCTCTTTGCTCTCTGCATTGATTGGCTGCTGCTTTACCGTATATATAGTAATAGTTTTTATAGAAGGAGAACTAGCTAGAGAGATGTAAGCAGTGTTACAGTCATAATATTTTGTGGAGTAATAGCATCAGAAATATTGTTTATAATTTTTAGGGTTTCGTACTCAAAAGGGTAAAAATGGGACCTTTTATTATTATTATTCCACTGTTCGTCTGTCTGTCTGTCACCAGGCTGTATCTCATGAACCGTGATAGCTAGATAGTTGAAATTTTCACAGATAATGTATTTTTGTTGCAGCTATAAGAACAAATACTAAAAAAGAGGTTATAATATAGTATCTAATGTTTTACAGGTAATGGTACGGAACCCTTCGTGCGCGAGTCCGACTCGCACTTTGCCGGTTTTAACTTTTTGCACTTCTATACATAAACTTAAAGTATTGAAAAAAAATAATTATATTTCTCCGTTTGCGAAATTGTCTTCAAAATGCGTACAAAAATTTGTCTTGTCACGCGACAGTCCCCATTCTCCCACTACGATACCACCAGCTCCACCACCACTTCACGGTCGGTATTTAAGACGGCCTACAACCAGCGCCCGCCTCGTTCGGTCCAGTTCCAGTCGGCAAGTGAGGTTCTCCACCTATCATCGGCCACCTACCACGATCAAAGCTTCGAGAACCCTGCTCTGAGCCTAACTGTCTCCACTCACACGGATTCCAATTTGTGATAGTTTTATTGTAAACTTTTAATTAAAAACTCTGAAATTTTGTAATCTAACCAGTTAATCTAGTGTATAATATTCATCTCCATTATTGAAGTGAAACTACTTTAGAATCGTTGTGATTTGAAATTCGATGAAACGAAAAAGCGACAGTAAAAAGAGACAAACATTCATAAATAGGATTTAGCCTGCGAGACAATGAGATAGAATACAAGTATCGGTGTTTCCTAAAATCTTTGTCTTGCGCCTGCGTACTACCAAGCCTTCAGAAAATGTGTCAATGTCAACGTGGTGTCATTTTTTGTGCATTTGCGTATTAAAATTCGTTGGTTAATTAATTTATGTTAATTAGGTATTTAACACATCTCTATTAATTTGACCAATAACTTTTATATAAATTATCCAAAATTATATTTATTAACATTAGTAAGTTATTTGTGTTGTTTTTATATTTTATTTCTCATTCTCTGGTAGGCTACTTTTCTGAAGTTTCCCAAAACAATAGCTACATCAATACAAGAGATGGTTACTCACCTAATCTGCACACTAGGTCTATGATCTCTGCCCAGTTTAGGCTCCAAAGCCTTCCACGTGCTGGGGGGGGCGAGGGCGGCCCCCTTCCACAGCAGGCGCAGGCTGTCCAGGCACACGCACGTGGCCACCGCACCGCTCTTGTCTCCGCAGCGGTTGAGGATCGAGGATATCACAGAGACCAGCTCCAGACCATGGCTCGATGCTCTACATAGTGGAAGATATAGATTACAGTAATTGCGAAGTGATTGAGTTTGATTGTTCGTTCGTTACGCGGTCACTCCTGAATTACTTAACCGATCATCATGAAATTTTGTGTACACGTTGTTAGGGGTGCAGAAAAAGGCATAGGGTACCTTTTATCCAGAAAGAGTTCTGTTCCCGAGTGATTGATTGACAAATCTATATGAATTTAATAGTGGGTGAGCCATGCTTCGGCACGTGTGGGCTCGACCGGAATGATACCACGGGCTCACAGAAAACCAGCAGTGAAGCAATACTTGCATTGCTTTTTGCCGCGAGAGTGAGGTTACCGGAGGCCCTAACCCTTCCCTCTCCCCTATTCCTGCCCTTCCCCTCTCTCCCCCCTCTTCCCCTACTCCGTCCTTAAAGGGGAAGAGAGGAAGACGGGGAGGGGGGAGAGAAGGGTTAGGGTAACCTCACTCACTGCAATGCAAGCATAGCTTCACTGCCGGTTTTCTGTCACTCCGGTCGAGCCGGCCCATACGTGCCGAAGCATGGCTCTCCTACGTAAACATACCTTATCTCACAAATTCGTCTGACGGCTACAGCTTTAGCGATATCCAGTTCCCACTTCAAATCATCAGTTCTCCCTGTCCCCGCGTCCACTAACAGCTCTTGGAGATAAGGGAAGCACCTCACCTGGTTATAATTAATAAAATTAATAATATCCTCGAATATATTACACACCTCTATTTATACACAAACTAAGCATACTTCAATGACATCTAGCGAAGACAAGTTGAACTACGTGGTAACTACTAATCCTGGATCGCGCAATGAAAGTTGTCGCGAAGACAAGTGCAACTTCCCTTCTATCAAGCCTGATCTACTCGCCAGGTCAGACGGTCGGAGGATACTCCTTTTGTGTTGTACATATTATACATTAATACATACAGGGCAGTGCAAAAAAAAATTATATATGCACACAAATATTTGCATGGAGCTGGAATTGAACCTGCGACGTCTGACATTGCAGGCATGGCATCATACCTCCTAAACGGATGGACCGATTGTGAATTAGTTTTTTTGTGGGGGGGGGCAAATGGGGGGGGAGGGGTTGGCAAGTGTGGCATCACTGGTGCTTGCACTACGAGAATAGGCTGCTTACAGACTATATATAAATAATTGATTTCTTAGGGTTGTTGGTGTCCTACTGTATATGTTTACTTCATTAACTAGTTGAGATGAACTCAAAAGTATACTTAAAGTGTACTTTGTATAACTTAACATACGATTCATATTTCATCGAACCTGCGTTTCCGCTAAACTTGTGTACAGCATGATGAGAAGTGAGGTTGGTACTCCCTTGTTGGCTTTCAATTTGTTTAGTACAGACACAATGGTTGGCACGTTTTCCTGTGAAGGAGAATTGATAAATTATTAACTTACTTAGAGTCTTGCTCATAGATAAAAGATGCACAAGGTGGTAGGTCAAGGTAGGTATCGATCGAAAGGTGGTCCCTCGAGCTGGAACGAGCTCGAAAGACCATTTTGATCGATTTAAACTACATAATTTGTTTGTATTTTCTCTCTCGACCTCTTTAACGATTAAAGCACACGCTTTACATACGAGCATACAACAGCATCGTCTGGGGTCGATTCAAACTTTGTAAATATTTCGAATCTAATTCTTGACCCCAGATAGCAGTCGAATGCTCTACTGAAACGCGACATAGATCGTTAATTATCTTACCTTAGTCTTCGCCATCAACGGTAACGCTCTCAAACATTCGAGCCTCACAGCTGGAGATTTGTCCTTCCCAATCTTATACACTAACAATGGCAACAACTGCACGGACACTTCCTTCTTATAACTCACTAAATTCACTACGATTCTTAACACTTTTAACACTATTTCTTCATACCAAGTCTCTGTACGCTTCTCCAATATCATTCCCAGTAGATACGGTAGTAATTCTAGTTGGATATCACTATTAACTGATGCTATACCATCCAACCAACTTTTCAATTTGTCCGGTTCATCTCTCATTCGTTCCCAGTTCTGGTTTAATTTGAATACTACAGACAAATGACCATCTGTGTATAACAATGCTTGGAAGGTTTTATTTGCCTTTAAATTTGGTGTGTTAAGGCGTAAATCATCTTTATAGCTGTCTTGGTATGTGTCTAGGATCTTGGAGGCTACTTTGAGAGCTGATGCTGTTAGGTATGAAGGTAGGTGGAGCCACTGTAGCGAGAGGGCTACGAAACTGTTGAGACAAATTGCAGGGTATTCATATTTACTGATAATATTGAGACCTGAAAAAAAAAACAATTATTTATAAAACACACAGACGGCTTCTTTTTATGTCTATAGACGATTGCAAAAGGGATTACAATTTTAATGTTTACAATTTTTTTTTTTTAAAGATTACTAGTAACGTGGGTCACACATTACTAGTAATCTCGTTAACCCCTCCAGCTAAGCTTAACGCTTGTGTTAGGAGTGGGTTCACGACGGTAGTGCACTGGGTGGGGTTCGAACCCGCAACCACTTGATCGCAAGTTCGACACCTTAGCCATTACGCTACCGCCGCTTAAATGTTGGTGGTCAGTGATTTCTATATTTTGTTTACAGCCTTCCTAAATATTATCATATCCTCAATATCATAATAGTGGATTCGGTGCGGATCGCTCCCGATGCTCAGCTACGCCTGTAAGTCCACCAGCCACCACAATTAGAAACTATCCTCGAGCATGACGCCTAGGTAAACAATTCCCTCAATATAAAACATGACTCACACAAATTGAACAGCTCATGAAGATACAAGGCCGACGTGTCGGGAAGGTTCTCAGCAAGCAACATAAGTGTGATCCCAGCTACTGTTCGCAGTTCAGGCGCGTCCAATGCGAAGCAACGTTCAATCAGACTGTAGCATGAACGAGGGTCGCGGCTGCAAAAGACAAAAATCTACGTTAGAAAAGTATTAACTATAGCGGACATCTGTGAACTGTTCTAAGGCCCACTCCGCACTTTAGGTATGAAGTTATAAGTACGTGGTGGGCTCGACTTGTCGTGCCAATTCGGTAGGCTGCCACGTTCCTACCGGGTCGCCCGTCAGTTCGAAACTCACGCGACGCGTCGCGGCTTCCGATAGATATTACTTAACTATGATGAAGGCAAAAGCATATATGGCATCGCATCGGGGTACAAAATAATGGTTAAATAATAACAAGGATCCGAAGCTCACATTTTTCACACTTCCAAATTTGTTTTTCTTTCGAAGTCGAAAGAAATACAACTCTAATAAATGTCGTCAGAAGAAATAAGAGATTATTTTTAGGGACGTGGATCTGCTTCTCCACATAGAAGTATTAACTAATAAAATGTTATAAGTCTCTATCAATATATATCTCTGAACATTCTGGCAATATTTTTGAAAATATTTCCTTACAAATTTTTCGAATAATTTTCGAAAATAATTAGAAATATTGTGTTAATAATAATAATAATAATAGAGGCTCACGTTAGGCAGCTGGATCAAGAGCCTAATGCAGAAGGCAGTCCTTCTCGACACGGCACGCATAGTGAGGAGGTTTCTGTCTCTGGAACCCTAACCACCGGTAGCTTGGTCCCTGTACCCGATACCGGTGGGACACTATTTTTTATATTTTTAAATTTATTTTTTTTTATATAATAATGTATTTAAAAATGTAATTTATATGTATTTAAATGTTAATAAAGAGAATAATAATAAAACTGTTTATTGCCAGAAAGTTATAGGTACATGTACAATGTAAGAATGTCCAATGGCCCCACACTAGGCAAGCCTGTCCTGTGGGTACCTAGGCTAGTATAGAAATTTACATTGTATATCATATAATATTGTATAATGGAACAAAATTCTGGATTTCATTTAAGTCAAAGCTTATTTTATTTCTTTGTTTTTTTTTTTCTTCTTTTTGGTGCACTGTAAATGCACCAATAAAAAACGCTCATTATGGAACTGTGCAAAAAGTGAAATGTAGTTAAGAGAGTTTTATGTAAGGAGGTTGATAGGTACAAGAGAAGACAACGAAAGAAGAATGGACTGCTTGAATGAGGATATAGCTAGAAAAGGAGGAAGCCGTGAAATCGCGAATAATAGAGTAGAATGAAGAAGGAAGAAAAAAAACGTTATATTGCCCTGACTCCAAATAAATCTGGAAGAAGGGTATACAGATGATACTGACATGTAAATACCAAGGAAAAACGAACCCATGTTTCACAAGCTCTGTTGATATTCTAGCAAGCATAGGCAACAGAGCCATGACGTGGTCCCGATGTCGTTGGTATATCGCCGCTTCCGCTACAGCGCAGTACGCCGAGAACGAACGCTCTATCAGTGCTGGGTTGCGAATCTGTTCACATTAAGATTATTTATTGAATTAATGTTAGCCATATTAGAGTATAATAAAGGATTTAGGATATAATGATCAATTACACACTAACTATGATGATGTATAAAAAAGCTATGTTGGGGTAGTTTTGGTATATAGAACAAATTTTAATCACTACTACTACACTATATTATAAAGCAAAGTCCCCCGCCGTGTCTGTCTGTCTGTTCGGGATAAACTTAAAAGCTACTGAACGGATTTTCATGCGAGATTCACCAATAGATAGAGCGATTCATGACGAAGGTTTAGGTGTATAATTTGTTAAGGTTTTGTGGAAATTGGTTGAAATATGATGATGATTATTGAAGATGTCTCTGCTACCCGCGCGAAGCCGGGGCGGGTTGCTAGTGTGAGATAATTAGAAGTACACAATTATGATATCAATGCAAATATGATAGAAAAACATACATTGACAGAATTGGTTGCAGCTTTAAAACAGGATGAATAAAAGATGTTATTACTCTGTGGAGGAACAAATGTTAAGTGCCTCCGAACAGGCTAGATGATGCTTCTCAGATTGCAGCTTAACAACTTATTTTGGAAAGTTGTACATATAGGTTTCTCTTAGATAGGTGTGTACCACCTTCTTCTTCATTGTCACTTTCCATAAGGTGAGTTGGAAGACAAACGCCTATTCCATTTCATAATAAAAATAAATAAATATGCTAATGAGAGAGAACTTTCATTGTGCCATGCAGGATCAGTGGTTACTACGTAGTTCAGCTTGCCTTTGCTAGATGGCGCTGTAGTAGCTCAAAATATAATATCCCCAAGCCAAGGATGTTACGGATATGAAATGTGGGATCTGGATACGGATATATGAATAAAGTTATACAGATTTCGGATGCGGTTACGGATAACAAATTATTTCGGATTATCCGACAGTTTCGGATAGTTTCAGTTACGGATATTAGATTTTTAAGGAATGAAAACAGGAAAATACAGATAGGTTGATTTGGCATTATTTCTAGGTTATTATTTGGTAGTAAATCCAGTTGTGAACAACTGGATTTACTACCAAATAATGTGTATTGCATCTTATTGCTTAGTGTATTTGCATCTTAATGTATATACATATAGTATATATATAGTGGTAATATATATCACCACTACATATTATAAAACAAAGTCTGTCTCTTCGCGATAAACTGAAAAACTACTGAACGGATTTTCATGCGGTTTTCACCAATAGACAGAGTGATTCATGAGGAAGGTTTAGGTGTATAATTTGTACCCGTGCGAAGCCGGGGCGGGTTGCTACTATTATAAAACAAAGTCCCGCGCCGCGTCTGTCTGTTCGCGATAAACTTAAAACTCCCGAACGGATTTTCATGCGGTTTTCATCAATAGACAGAGTGATTCATGAGGAAGATTTAGGTTTATTTTATTTATTTATTTATTTAACACTTCCTGCATTTCAAATGAGGCGGACTTAGGTTTAGGAAATTGGTTGAAATATGATGATGATTGTTGAAGATGTCTCTACTACCCGTGCGAAGCGGGGCCGGGTTGCTAGTAGTAAAATAAATTATTAAGACTCCACCTATAGATATCCGAAATTATTCGAAACTTCTATATCGGTTCCGGTTTCGGATAGATTTATTTTTCGGATATCCGAGTTTCGGTTACGGTGACAGAGTTCCATAACATCCCTGCCCCAGATCTAACCAAACCCAATTAAGTATTATGATATACAAGCTCATTGCCCCACTATAAATATGCAAATAAAACTCATTGTACAGTTCACCTGTTGGCAGCTGAGACAGGCAATCAGTAGAGATGACTGAGCCGTTGAGTGAGGCAGGCCGAGTAACAACTGCCATGGCCTGATACCACAGTCCCTTTGGGGATGGCAGGTTAACCACAGGAACACAGGACGGAGAAGTTCCAGACTGTTTGATGATACTCTAAAATAAAAGAATTAAAGAGAATATATAAAGCTTCCGATTTCGAAGGCGCTGGCAGCTGTCATACAGTTTATACTAGTACGGCTGCCATCGTTGAACATAATTAATCAGAATTATATAATTTTTGGAAGTCTTAAAGATGATTTGTACGAGATTGATTATGTGAACTGCATATTTGTATTGTGTAACCTTAGTCAAAAATTAATTAATTTCTACTACTAATAAAACTAAACTTTCCGTGGGAGAGCGATGCTTCGGCACGTATGGGCACAGAAAAGCGGCAGAGAAACAATGTTTCATTGTTTTTCGCCGAGTGAGTGAGGTTACCGGAGGCTCTTACCGTTCCCTCTCCCCGCTCCTCCTCTCCCTCCCTCACCCCCTCTCCCCTTCTTCCCACTTTCCCTACTACCACCTTAAGGGGTGGCAACCCACTTGTGACTCTTGAGTTGCAGGTGCCCATCAGGTGATCTGCTAGTTTGCCCCCATGAAAAAAAATTATTTATTTCAATTTATGTTATTTCATTTATATACAGGGCTCTATATAATAATATGTGAAGAGAATTCTTTGTACCCCTTCTGGAGCAAATTACTTGCACAGAGAAATGAAAAATGTTGAATACTTAAAAGATATATATTATGTACACAATGTGTTATAAAGTAATAAAAATAATTGAAAAGGGCTACAAGAAAACGTCAGGTGTCCAGTATATAAGTTATGTTGACCAGTCATATACAATAACACCTCAACATATACTGGTCAATAAAATAAAATATTCAAAAGTTTATTCATTATGGTCGAATTTTGATCCCTAGTATGTGTTATTTTGCGAACATATGAATAACTTTCATAATACTTACAGCTTAGGTTCGTCAACAACCAAGAGAACAAAAATATCTAAAAAAATTTAAAGATATATTCCTTCTCTGTCTTATTTATCAAAGGTATTTTTATTATTTACTAGCAGTTCCTGCGCGGCTTCGCGCGCGTGTATGTACACGTTTATTTATATATTTTGTGCGGAACCCGAATTCTTTTTCCAAAATAAAAGTAC
This sequence comes from Euplagia quadripunctaria, assembly GCA_963859945.1. Taxonomy (NCBI): domain Eukaryota; kingdom Metazoa; phylum Arthropoda; class Insecta; order Lepidoptera; family Erebidae; genus Euplagia; species Euplagia quadripunctaria. The sequence continues at coordinate 991,572 of OY982575.1, read as the reverse complement.
CCTAAGTTACTCCTTATAACACCAGGCATTGTTTACCCATTCTGGAGATTAGCCAGAACAAACAGACATATTAGCAGCGCCCCGCGGTTTCACCTGCGTAAGTCCCGATCCCGTGGGAATATGCGTTAATTCAGGCCTCCAGCTATCTTCATTTTCAGCCAAGTTTCATTGCAAACGGTTCAGTGGTTTTTGCGTGAAAGAGTAACAAACATCCATCCATCCATCCATCCATCCATCCATACATACATCCATCCATCCATCCATACATCCATCCATCCATCCAAACTTTCACATTTATAATATTATTGGAATTCATAAATTTTATTTTCAAAACTGCACTAATCACAGTTTCTACTAAACTTTTACACATGGTCACCACCCGATTTGGCAAAATGTGTCTTCTAGGATTGCTACCAGATGTAGACCTGGTAAGCTTCAATGAGTATCCTCTTAACTGGGTATTTGGATTCATAATGTATAGACTGCTGATATCTCTCATAATATACAACAACCATAGACAATTTTATGTTGACTTACATATAATCAGGATGAGTGCACAAAGCATGCATCTGTGCCATAACATCGTCTTCTGCTCCCTTGTTCTTCTCTAGCACCGTGATAAAGGGGTGCTGAGGAGACTTCAGTGTGAACTGACACTTGTACTGCTTGCCGGGGACCAGGCGTGCCTTTAAGTCCAGGATTAGTAGACCAGCCATTGTCGAAATTATTGCTGAGTAGTTGCTAATAAAGTTATGAAAAAATTTATTAGTTTTAAAATTAAGGGTTAAGAAAACATCATTAGTTTAGTCATCATGTTAAAGATGCATTTGTTTTATTTTATTGTCTTTATTACTTCACAAAAAATAAATTTATTTTATTTTTACTAACAAAATTTTTAATAAAAATTATTTAATTTTTATTTAAGTTAAAAAAGACTAGAAACAACACTTTAATACCAAACCTAACTAAAAAGTTGAAAATATTATGTGTATGTGAGTGTGATGGACTTTTTTCTCCATTCCAAAACTACCCAACGTGCCTAAAGAAGTTTTCACTTCAAAAAAATACTTCACGATAGGCATAACAGGTGCAGGTGTGAGGCTCTAAAAAAATAGGTAGTTATGGGACTGCACTCTGACTGACTGAAAACTTAAACAAAACGACCAACTTAAAACGTCACATTTGCAGGTTGGTGACAGGTCTGCAGGAGTTCCCGGAGGCTTCCTTCTTAGGGTATTCCCGGGTATCCTGCAATAGGCCCACTTGTGACGGAACACTGTGTGGTTTTAGTCGGTTCGATTCCGACATACCACTTCACCATTAGCTCAGGTGAGGTGATGACCCGAGGGGGTTTCCACACGAAAAAAAAAAAAGGTTGGTGACATTAATTAATAAGGAGCTGACAGAACTCAATATTTAGATTAGCACCCTCTAGTGGATCTATATATGTAATATTAGCGTGACAGTCACGGGTTCAGTGCTTTTTCCCCATAGCAAAAGTGCACAAACGTGCCTAAAGAAGTTTTCATTTCAAAAATATTAAACTACTAGCCGTTCCCGCAGTATCACCTGCGTTTATGATCACTGCTCCGCTCCTATTGGTCGTGGCGTGATGTTATATAGCCTATAGCCTTCCTTGATAAATGAGCTATCCAACATTAAAAGAATTTTTCAATTCGAACCAGTGGTTCCTGTGATTAGCGCGTTCAAACAAACAAACTCTTCAGCTTTATAATATTAGTATAGATAAGAGTGACTATCTGCTAGACTATGAAGTCACTTAAGCATTGCCTTTGTACAGATTCTCTACATAATCTCACTAATCTTTAAATATGACTGTATAATAAATTCATAATACTCACTGTGCACTCGGTAATAAAGTAACAACAGTCGACATTGTATGCGCTATCTCGAGCACACCAAGCTCCACCAGGGCTAGAAGGCCTTGACATGCAGTTAGACTGACTCTGGAATCTTTGGATGAACATTTTTCTCTCAAAAACCTTAACTCCTCATTCTCATTGACGAATCTTTGACGTTCAGTCGGTTTAAACTTTGATTTTATTGTCAATATTAATTTATCGATAGCATTAACGATCAAAACACTATTATTGGTGTTTAGCTTGTATTCAACTTCATCCATTTTATAAGTAATACGGTTAGAAAATTGGAAATGTGATCGTAACTAGCCGGCCGCAAACAGCTGGAAACATACTATAAGAGCTGGATGTTTTTGACAATCACACTAACAGGAATTGTCATCTCCATCCCATTGACACTTGACAGCTCGATAGAGGGACTGTGCACTAGCTGGCTGTGGCAAATGGCAGCACAAATCGACACAAGAACTTTTTTTTTTTTTTTCTCTTATGGCTCATAGTTCGTATCGCCACTAACAAGTTAAAGGTAGGGAAACAATATGAAATAAAAGGAAATTTTGAATTTGGATAGGATCTGGATCAAAAGGAGACAAGGAATTAATTAAAATACATATTTAGATTTTTAAAGAGTCATGGGTTGTGATAAAAGAGGCTAAAATATTATTTACACAGGAGTATTGGAAGATAAAAGTAGGGGAATAGATGAAGGAAGTGGAATGCAGATGGAAACCAAGGAAGAAATTAATTTTGAATTATCATATAATGGGCAAGAAAAGAATAAATGATTTAAATCTCCCACTTCACCACACTCGCATAGGTCACTGTTGGCAATTTGGAATCTGGCAAGGTGAGCTGGAGTACATACATGACCAAGTCTCATTCTAATTAGGGAACTTGTAACACGTTTATTATAAATAATTTTGCCGAACCAAGGCTTTGAAGAAATCTTTGACTGGATCCTAGCACAATGTTTACCTTTGAGTACAATGACGAGAACCAACAGTGTGGTGTAGTGTAATTTTTTTTTTATTCAAATGTTTTCGTATTGCCGTTAATGTTTAAATTATATTTGTTATTATTATTATTAAAATTACAAAACATGGTGGCTAGAATATGACAAAAGGCCAAAAACTACTCAAATCCGGTTATGTCTTAAAAGTAAAAGAAACAGTGACGAATCATGAAAATGCAGTAATAATAACTGATAAAATTGTAGATAACTTGATAAGTTTATTATGTCAAAATAACTGTAAAGTATTTTCTGAACTCGGTTTTCACGTAAATTAAAATGATTTGCAGTAAAGTTTACTTAGTTTTGTTTGCAAGTATTAAATAGTACTATTAGTACTAGTACTACTACATACTACAAACAAAACTTTGCTATTTTTACAAATAACATTATTAGTAATTTCTTAATGTTTTTAAAACTCATACTTGCATTACATATGTATTTTACTGCATTTATCCACTTATGTCGTTTATCAAGTAACCATGGAAAGTGAGTACTATTCGTGGAAAAGTAATAGAATTTTATACCATTTGACTTATTTTTATTTTTCTTTGAAGTGTTCGAGCATCCAGAAATGCAACAATACATTTTCACTTAGTTAAATGAAATTTTTCACTTTTTTAAGTGATTATTTAATAACGTGAAGGGCCAATATCAAGTATTGTTTCCGTAAAATATTCGGATTTGCGCCACCGGGCGGCAGAGCCATCGTTGTGCACGTTCCCCATAGATAGATTTGCCCATGTAGTATAAGCCGGCCAACCGGTGTTCTGCGGTACAGTCCCGTAGTTCCAGATGTAGCCCCGTTTTGTAATATTTAGATCCAGGTCTATGAAATAACATAATCTGCTAATCCTTGGCCTACTATCAAACCAATCATCTGGTCAAGTTTTTTTCCTGAACTAGTGTTAGCAAAATGATACATATTCAAACAAGTAAGACAAATAAAAATAAAAAGTTTAAGATGTCAAAAAGCGATAGAGGTTGTTGCGTTCCACGAAATAAAATTTAATAATTGTTACATTTTATAGCATTATGTACTAAAATGTACGAGTAAATCTGCCAATATTATGTTTAGATTATCTGATTTTTTCAAGTAAAAGCCTATTTGACGGTGCTGATGCATTTTCATATTATAGAAAAAAAAAATTATATTTGATAAATAGAAACAAAAATGTCGACCCCGCCCAGGGAAACTATTCAAAAACAAATCCAACAAGACTGGGCCAACAGAGAATACATCGAAGTAATAACTGGGAGTATAAAGAAGATCACAGATTTCTTGAATTCATTTGGTAAATTTTGTTAATCATTTTAGTATTTTGTATAGATGTTTTGAATGGTCGTTCGTTTTTAAAAGACGCGTACTGTAAATCAATTGATAAATATCCATATGAAAACTTTAACTTGTGATTTCAGATTTGACTTGGTCACTTTATCATAGTATTACTATATTTAATACAGCTAATTTCTCACACGAGCATACAGTACACCTGATGGTATATAATTAGGTGGCTATGAACATTGGTGCTGCTACTTCAAGACAAGTGATACCACTTGTGCATTTTCAATGGGCCTGTTGGTGTAGTGGTTAGTGGTCCTGTCTGCTGAGCCAGAGGTTTTAGGTTCAATTCCCAACCGGAACAAATAATTGTGTGACGAGCACGATCATTTGTTCTGTGTCTGTGGGTATCTATTAAAAGTATGTATTTAGTAATATAAATATGTTTATCAGCAGTCTGGTTACCATAGTACAGGATCTGCCTAGTTTGGGATCAGACAGCCGTGTGTGAAATGTGTCAAGTTGTTATTATTATTGTCGCCAACTTTATAATGTTCCCATGGAGCTCTGGTCCAGCAGACAAGTAGCCATAAAATATTAGTACTGCCTGACTATGGTCTTCTGCAGGGCACAGCCATAGACCGGTCAGAGAGTATCTGTACCCCATTCTTTCTTTACTCTTTTAAGTTAACAAACTTTACATTCCAAAGCCAATAAGGCTATTCCTATTTTGAAATTTAAAATTAAAATAATTTTTGTTTGTAAATAGCTTCTTGAACACATTTGGGGAATATTTTAAATATAGAAAACAGTAAAAAAAAAATAGCCATTGTTTCTTAGATGTATAAAATAAAATTAATGAATTTGCATTATCATGGATATGGTGAAACATGCTGATCTGTGACATAGTTTTATAAGACCATTATTTTTAACCGTGTTTAATCAAAAATAAATATTTTCTATTCTTCTTGTTTTAGATATGTCCTGCAGATCTCGCCTCGCCACACTAAATGAAAAACTGACATCATTGGAGAGGAAAATTGATTATTTGGAAGCTTGTGTAAGTTTAAATAATTGTAAGACCTTTTTAAACTAGAACCACTTAAACTCTGCATTGGAATATTAACTAGATCAGCAGTTTGCAAAATGCATAACATAATTTTAAGCTTAACCAACAATTTTCAGAACCGGGGAAATCAGGAATGAAGAAAAGTAAACAGGGTGATATATGAATCAAATCAATCAAATCAAATCAAATTCTTTATTTCCAAATAGGCTTTATAAATAAATTTATATAAGTGGTTGCACAAATGTACATTGTTAATGAAAAATATGGTATTGCCACTAAAATTATGTTCATTTTAGGCTATTTTTAGTAATGTAGTTCCATATCTTAAATATGCATTAATTGTCTCTGAACTGTGAAAAAGGAAATTTTAATTTTTTTTATTATCCATAATCCAATTAAGTAGATCTTGAGCTTGTATTGCTAGTAATAAAATACTTAATTTTTATTCAAAAATAAAAAGAACAATCTAATATTTTGAAGAAAAAATAATATGAAGTATTGTTTTCTCAATACTCAACAAAATAATTTTCATTATATTTCTGTAATATTCAATTTGGTTTCTGTTCTATAGACTGCTAAAGTGGAAGGGAGGAAAGAAGTAAGAAATAAATTGAGATACATATTACGTTAATTTTTTTGCTAATCTAGTGTAATATATTTTCGAAATTTTGCAGTTATTATTAAATCACTTATTTCAGTTCTACACTTTAAGGTTGGTAGGTGTAGATGTGGCTCACTTTTAGCCATTCTTGATACTCTCATTAATTAATCCTTACTAATGTTATAAATGCGAAAGTAACTCTGTCTGTCTGTCGCTTTTCACGCCAAAACTACTGAACCGATTTAAATGAAATTTGGTACACAGATAGTCTAGAGCCTGAGAAAGGACATAGGCTACTTTTTAATGCGAAAAAAGAGGTATAAGGGGTTGAAAGGTGGGGATGAAAGGTTGTATGGAAGTATCATATTTAGAGCTAGAGGCTAGAAACTTATTTTTTAGGCTGTTGATTCGATATAAATACACTATTCCACGCGGACGAAGTCGCGGGCACAGGTAGTTGTACATACATATAATCACCCCCTTTTTTTTTTTTTTTTTTTTTTTCTTTTTTTTTTTCGTGTGGACCCCCCACGGGTCATCACCTCACCATGGCTATTGGTGAGGTGGTATGTCGGAATCGAACCGACTAAAACCACACGGTGTTCCGTAACAAGTGAGTCTATCGCAAGGGACTCACTTAATATAATAATCATATAATCACCCCTGTGTTCCCGAATATTAAGCACCCACATTTCCCTATCAGTTGGTTTCACTCACATAGTCAACTGCTCACATTGTTAATTAAACGTCGAAAAATTTGGAGGGAATTGGAAGGGGAAATGTAGGTTAGAAAGGAAGGCAGTGGAGGGATAATGCTTATTTGCCTGAATTGGGGAGTGTAAGCAATAGCTCGAGCAGGATCAATGAATGAAGCAATGATTACATTGCTATTCGCCGAGTGAGTGAGGTTACCGGAGGCCCTCGGTGGCGGTGCGTATCGGATGCAATATCTCCACCGTTTTGATGCAATTTTGCTTTATTCAATAACCTATTAAAAAGGATTGCAAATATTTTTTTTTACAAAATATAAACGCACTTCAACAAAATTGATAATGTATTATTATATAATTAAACCTTCCTGAACATATTTAGAACACGTTAGTGAAACAATCATACACACATAAGGAATTCTATCCATATGTATGTATGCGTGACTGTAATAACGTGTAGGTACTTCCTTGAAATTTCTTCTTCCTTCCATAACTGTGAACTTCCTTTTTTAAGTCGGTAAAAAAAAACCTATAAAATAAGACATTTCTTACACTTTCAAGTTTTTTTAATTAGTTTTTCTTTTATTTAAAAGCGTAATTATTAGATTTTATGAAACAAAGTACTAAGTTTTTTAATTTTAAAAATCATTTTTTATTTTAAAAATCATTTTTAATTTTCTTTAATTCTTTTCAGGTAACTAAAGGTGAAACACTGACATAATATAGGGTATAATAACTAAAACATTTATATTTGTAATTTAAAATGTATTGAGATTGTAGTCGTACAGAATTACACTCGAGAGCAATGAATCCAAATCCATCCATCCATCCTGAAAATTTCGGAAACCGATAATGCTAGCTTAGTGAAATAAATTGTGTTTAGTAGATATTTAAATACTCTTTAAATGAAAGCAATAAAACTTCTTGCTTCTTGTAAAGTTATGCTATCAAAAATGTAAAAATAAATATTGGGGCTTTTGTAAATGGAACTACGAATTTACTGAATCTGTGTTTGCTTTCTATTCTGTCATATAAAAACGTATGTAAACAACGTTCCTAGTGATCAATATTCATTAATGAAGCTGTTATAATATCGCTTACACCTGAAGAAACCATCAGAATTCTCTCAAAGCTGGCAAACGGCTCCAGACAGCGGGATACAGCAAGGTCGGTGTGCCGCTGTCAACAATACAATGAGTTCTCCAACGTTACGAGAAAATCGGCTGTAACCTATGCAGACCAGGAACAGGCAGGGCCAGGTGTACTACAGTACGAGAAGATCGAAACTTGGTCAACACAATGCTTCGTAATCGCTTTCTCACAAGGAACTTACTAACCAATTTTGACCCCTCGGAGGTAGTAACCCAAGTGCATGGACAGTAAGACAACGATTTGCTGAAGCTAATTTAAAACCATTTAAACCTGCAAACGGCCCTGGAGAGTGGGCATCGTATTTCGAGACTAAAATATGCCCGGAATCACTTAAATCAGAGTGTTGAAGATTGGTTACGAGTTATATTCTCAGACGAATCAAAATGTATGCTCTATAAGTAAAATATAGAGATATAGATTAATTTATTTCACTTAGCTAACATTCTTAGTTTCCGAGATTTTCAGGTATCTTTATGTGACTCCGATTCATTGCTCTCGAGTGTATTATGATAAGTTAAATGCTTGTTAATAGATAAGTATTTAGATTTGTAAATTAAGATTTGTAGGTTCATGTATCATGGTTTGAGGCCACGGTAATTTCGATACATAAATTACACTTTATTAAAAATTTTGATTATTTCTTGTGACGCAGTTCGAACTATGTCTAGAAGTTTCCAAAAAAAAACTGGTCACTGGCCTGTTGGCCTAGTGATTAGTGACCCTGACCATAGGTCGTGGATTCGATTCCCACCCGAGTCTGGATGTTGTTTGTATGTTTGTAAAGTTCCCCGCGACACAGGAGTAATTCCTAATGCGGGAGTTGTCTTTTTAAAAAGAAAAAAAAAATATGATTGAAAATGATGTATTCTAATTTCAAAATTCCGCGGGAATTTAAAAGCTTATAGATGCGATAAATCGAAGTCGTCACTGTGAATGTGTAGTATTTTACCTTCACTCACAGTTCAATGTCTGACATTTTCTGATAAAATAATGATATTTAGGAACACCTATTATTTTTGTTTTCTTTTTGTGTATAATATCATTTTTATTAAACGAAAGCGTAAAAATCATAGATCAGTATTAGTTTTAAACTATTTAGTGAAAAAATACTGAATATTTAACAACAATAAGGTTCACTTTGTTCATGTTTTATTTAGAGGAATTTCACTTCTTGTATTAGTTATTTAAAGCCCAAATTGGGCTATCTTAGTAAGCTTGGTAATTTAACTTTTAAATCATCGCATTCCTCTTTCAAAAATAAACAATGTATTTGTACCAATTATATTAGTTCATATTACGCCTAACTTTGACCACACTCGAACAGGGAACACTGAACAAGGAATATTTAAATGCGATTAAAAAATAATAGCCGTGACTTTCTCTTGCCTTATCTTTTTTCAGAGACTGCAAATCCCTAAATTTTTAAGCAAATTGGTTTCATCTAAAGCGCTCCCTAGACGATCATGCGGCATGACATGCGTTACGTGTTGTCATGCGTGCATGATCGTTTAATTGCATTGATTGATGCGAATGACATGCAAACTACGTGCATGACATGCAAATATACGCATGACATGCAAACTACGTGCTGGTAGTTGATTGACAATTTCTTTTATATTTATTAATTCATTTATTTATAAATCTGCCTTGGACAAAGACATTTCCATACCAGCGCAGAAGATCCTTTTACTGTACTATCTATATCGACTGAATAAAATGATTATACCAAGCGAACTATCATGCTGCATGATAGACTCTCAATAGGTCCTTCATGCAGCATGATGATTCAGCATGTCATGCCGCATGATCGTTTAGGGCGCGCATAAGAAGTACCTAGTGTTAGTATCTAATTATTAAATTATTAAGTAGTTTTGCGGTAGGTCTTCTTTTCAATAAACAAAAAAGAATAGTTGAAAACCGTTAAGGTATCGAATATTTCCTTTGGAATGTTTTATATATTAATAGTGATGTATTCATGTTATAGAATTATTAAGCACAAGTATAACACTGCCAACATTCCTGAACTGATTGGTAGGTATATATGTAAATGAAAAATTTGACTGCTTATAATTATATACATATTTAAATATAGCTTACATGACGAGTTTTATTTATTAAATTATTTAAATAACCCCACTAAAAACCAAACACATCAACGCCATCTATTGAAAATATGTTGAACTACATTGTAAATAATCCTGCATTACGCAAGTGAATTAACATATTTATTTCATGTTGATGATCACCATTGAGTCGCCTTCAACAACGCCAAAGTTTATACTATAATGCCGCGTTCCTATAAGAAACGATGCGTTTTGCTTACGAACGATAAAATTTCGTTGAATTTTCAATGAAACGAAACGAAAACAATTTTACCGTCCGTAAGTAAAACCAATTGTTTCTTGATTATAGGAACGCGGCATTAGTCTACAAGATTAAATATAACTCATTGGACAGTGGTGTAGCGTGGCTTGGAGGGGCCCTGTATCAAAATTTGTTAGGGGCCCAAATGACGGATAAATATTTCTCACAAAAGAAAAAAAAGGCTTTAAACGGGGGAATCCCGCAATAACCGATGTAGGATGTTGCCAACTTTTGAGCGCACGCTTAACCCAGGAAAAAAAGAGATTGCTTTTTTTGACTTTTGTCATTTCTGAAGTGAAAACGAAGGCAAAAGAAGGCACGAATAATTTTTTTTTAAATATTTTTTTTTACCGGGAAGCACGAGATTAAATGACATTGTGGATAATATTTTACTAATATTTGCTTACACACGTTAGGGGCCTCTGTAGCCCAAGGGCCCCGTATCATTGATACGGCGGTAGCTACGCCCCTGTCATTGGACTGCCCTGTTGGTCTAGTCCTAGATCCTGACTGCTGAGCCAGAGGTCGTGGGTTCGATTCTTACCCAGGACAAATAATTGTGCGATGAGCAGGATCATTTGTTGAGTCTGGTTGTAATTTATCTATAATATGTATGTATTTAGAAATATATAAGTAGGTATGTTTATCAGCAGTCTGGTTACCATAGTACAGGCTTTGCCTAGCTTGGGATCAGACGGCCGTGTGAGGTGTGTGAAGTTATTATTATTATTGGCGTCGTGGCTACGGATATGATAAGGTTTCTTGACTATTACCAATTCGTACATTAGTTTACACAATAATTACACTACATTTTTTCAAATAGAACTGCTATTCCCTGCCCTCCGCCACAGCTCGAAGTTGCTATCGCTCGTTTTACATTACGCCGTCTGTAAAATAGAAATTTCGCAGTTGAATTTTACGTAGCTAGATGGACATCTTCACCCCATCCTGGAACCGTTGTAGGAGGTAGGGCATAGGAAAGGTACTACAAAAGACAAATTAACCAACATTACTAACTTAACTCAAGCTGCTTGGCAAAGATGCCATATTTACACTAAGCTCGTAGCCTCTTTTTTTTCTTTTGTGGTGGAATGGTGGGGTGGAAACTCCCTCGGGCTGTCACCCCACCGGGGTTTTCAGGGGGGGGGGGGGGGGAACCGACTAAAACCACACGGTGTGCCGTACTGGATCCGGGAACAGCTTTTATTACGACGAGCTTAGCCTTAGCTTAGATTTTTCATCCCAATCTGTCATAAGTTTTGCCTAATCGAACGACCTTCTTTTGATGGCCTTGGAGAAAGTTCCTTATCGCACGTTACACTCCAGACGCTCGGCGGATGGAGGCTAGACGGAAAAAAGTGTTAGCCCAACGAAAAATGCTGACCGTCAGTTGATTTATTTTATTTACGCCATCTGTGAATTCTGCACGATTCTATGTCGGTTGTTTACTAATTATCCATATATTAGTTCAGGCAACTTTTTGAGATGGCGCAATTTTAATTTCTCGGTTTTACAATATTTACTTACTATATTTTGATACAATTTATTCAATCCAATAAATCTATACTAATATTATAAAGCTGAAGAGTTTGTTTGTTTGGTTGAACGCGAAGTTGCAGTGAAGCAATGCAAGCATTGCTTCACTGCCAGTTTTCTGTGAGGCATCGGTATCACTCCGGTCGAGTCGGCCCATAAGTGCCCTCTTATAAAAAAAAAGTTCCAAGTTTAATCGTCAAACGGTAAACTTACCCCAGTTCGTGGACTAGGTGGACGGCCATCCTAGCGCCAGTCGCGGAGACGGGATGCCCAAGAGCTAAAGCCCCTCCGCTGACGTTTACTTTGTTGAAGTCTATCTTCAAGAGCTTGGCGGTGATCAGCGCTTGTGAGGCGAAGGTCTCGTTTATCTGAAGGATTTCAGAGTGCCTACTTATTATAACTGACACAGTAATCATAGACTACGGATCGTTACTTTTTCCTTCAAGTTCCGATTATCGTTACCTCTCATTCAGAAAAAAAAATCCCGAGGCAAAAACACTTTTACGCTAGCGCATCCGCGGCCAAAAGATAGTAATAGAATAATTCTTTAAAAAAAAACCGACTACAAAAACAAAATATTCCATAAAAGACTTATATGGTTTTCTCATGGATGCCATTGTCATAACTGGAACAAATTGAAATGGAACCACACGGGTAGCACCAGCTTTCAAATTAAAAAAAAAATACAGTTGAAATGAGAGAATCTCCTCCTTTTTAACCGACTTCAAAAAAGGAGGAGGTTCTCCATTCGACTGTTTTTTTTTATGTTTGTTACCTCAGAACTTTCAACTGGGTGAACCGATTTTGATGATTCTTTTCCCATTTCAATTTGGTCCAGTTATGACAATGGCATCCATGAGAAAACCATATACAGTAATACCTCGCTTAACGCGACCTCGGTTAGCGCGATTTCGTTATAACGCGGTTTTCAAAATTCGCGCTAATTTACCTCGCTTTACGCGAAACGCACTGATTGGTTCTTTAGCTCGTGCGGCATGATTGTTTAACCAATAGAAAGTCGTAGCTTTGTTGATGTTTACCAATGTTTACACATTTATTTTCTGCTTCTTTGTGGGTAATCGAAAACTACAGCTGTTTTTTTATATCTAACCTAACTTTTTCACACATTTTGTCACACATACTTTCTGAGTACGGTTTGTAATTGTGCAGTTGTGTTGTGGAGCTGTTAATTGAAATATTATATTCGTTTGCATACATTTTACGTAAAATGTCGTCGCCGGCTAGAAAAAAGGAACGTAAAAGTTTAAGTTTGGAGATGAAGGTAAAAGTTTTAAGAAAGATGGAGAACAGAGGTAAAGCTACAGAAGACGTTAGACCATTATTTCTCCAAAAATTTAGATGTCATTATTTTTTTAAAAGCTTTTAAGGCAATAAAAGTAGGTTTGTAATAAATTTTGCTTGTTATTTTTCAACCTCGTTTTACGCGAATTTCGCTTAGCGCGATTTTGTCCGGAACGCATCCCTCGCGTTAAGCGAGGTATTACTGTATAAGTCTTTTATGGAATAGTTTTTTTTGTTGAAGTCGGTTTTTTTTAAAGAATTATTTGAAGTGGGTTAAAACAAAAGCTAATAACTATAATCTTACTGTAGCAGTTATCTTGGTTGTAAATTTCGGAAAAATATAAATTAAAATAATTCGAACGATTTTATTCAATTACCATAAGAAATAATATCAATTTAATTGGACATATGACACGATATCTGCGCTCAAACTAAATAGGTACAGCTAGTAGAATATGTTTAACCATACTTAGAAACTTAGATTTGCCGCGAATACATAACACCTACCTACCTACCTAGTTCAAATGCATGATACACACAATACACAGTAACTGCCAGAGCCATGCTAGAAATAGACTTAATTAAGTTATTTTTGCTTGCGTTTAGCATTGAGCTGGAGGTAGAACCGCAGCCACTTCAGGGGTGGCAATCAAATGCTTGGTTGAAGCACCTCACACGTTATCACAGATAAGATAATAATTATTATTTCGTAAACGTTATCGACAAGAGAAACGTGTAAAGAGAGTAATTACCTCAAACAAGTCAATATCATCGACTTTCAGGCTTTGCTCTTCCAGCAGCTTTCGAACAGCTGGTACAGCTGCAATGCCAGTTTCTTGAGGTTCTACTCCTACACATGTCCAGCCTGCAACCCTGGTGAGAGGCCTTAAGTTATGAGACGTCAATGATCCTTCGCTTGCTATCAGTAAGGCAGCTGCTCCATCGGCTGGGAGCTGAAATTTATTAACACTAAGTCTTCTAGTCGATTGGTTCTAAACCAAACACGGTAAGTCAAGCAAAATCTGGGGTCAAGCATGCGTACCATGTCGGTAACACAGCTAGGCCAAGGTCTGGTGTAATTTTTAAAAACATCCTTGAGCGTCCAATTACTAGTAATAGAGGTTCAGTTTTTGGGGGTAACTTACGCAAGAATTGCCTGAAGTTATTATGCTTCCGTCATCTAATAAAGAGGGGAGTTGACTTAGATCTTCAGTCTTTAGGGATGGCTGAGGCAGCTGGTCTTTGTCCACGTCTATCTCTTTGTTCTTTAAAGTTACAGTCAAGCTTGTCAATTCCTGTTCAAAGACTTTTGATTTTTGAGCTGAAATAGGTTGAATATGAGGCTAACGTTGAATTATGCCATAAGGACTTGTTCGGACTTACACAGATTTCGAACACGGAGGACTTGTACGTTTAGAACGCAGAAAAAAAAACTAGAAAACAGTATTGAGTTCTTATGGTGGGTTAAGTACATTACCGGCCTTTAAGGTGGGAGCAGGGGAAAGGGGGGAGAGGGAAGGGTTAAGGCCTCCGGTAACCACACTCACTCGGCGAAACACAACGAAGCATTGCTTTACTGCCGGTTTTCTGTTACGTGGTATCACTCCGGTCGAACCGGTTTATTTTTTTTTATGGGATAGGGGCAAACAAGCAGACGATTCACCTGATGGTAAGTGACAACTGCCGCCCATGGGCACCTGCAACTTAAGAGTCATAAGTACGTTGCCGGCCTTTAAGGTGGGGGTAGAGGAAGGGGGAAGAAGGGGAGGAGGGGGAGAGGGATGGGTTAGGGCCTCCGGTAACCTCACTCACTCGGCGAAACACAACGAAGCTTTGCTTTACTGCCGGTTTTCTGTGAGGCCCGTTGTATCATTCCGGTCGAGCTGGCCCATACGTGCCGAAGCATGGTTCTCCTACGATAAACATACCTTTTTAACGTGTTTAACAGAAGCCGTACGCATCGGACTACCTGTTAGCTAAATAACCTTAAGTATATCTACACTTCTACAAAATAAGTGATCCTTTTACCTGCTGTCCACTTCAAATGACTTTGCAGTGCAAATTCATCTACTTCTTCTCTCGTCAACTCATGTTTCTTCGCTAATTCCTCAGCCATTTTCTGCATCGTTTGACCAGTATAGCTGTCAGGGAACAACTTCTTTGTATGATCTTCAAGAAGATAATTTGTGCCTAAGGCAGTTCCAAAACGGACGTTTCTTACTAGCATAGGTAGTGAGGACATTATTTCTGTACCGCCAGCTAGAGATATCTTTGACATCCCTGTTAAAATATCCTGGAAATGTAGGTATTTAAAAACTAAAATCTAAAGGTATTAAAATATATTAATTTTTTTCATTAAATACAGATATAATAGCGCGTTCTATGTAAAAATAAATGCACGTGATATCTCACTACACCACACCCTTCCCCCTGCTTTCAAGCCTTACGTAATTCATGGACAATCCCTTAATGTGCCACATATCCGTAACCGCGGATATCCGAGGAAGAAAAAAGATCTGCCGCAAGTCCGACGCCTCAGCCATTATGCTACCGCAGACTTTTATCGCTTTATCTATTATATTTAAGGAATCTACACTAATGCGACAGGCCAACTCAACTTGAGGCCACGGCCAACGCAACCTGGTCGAAACAGGCAATTTAAAGGCATGGGGTTTTTGGTGGGACGGTGTGTCGTAATGACGGTGTGACTAAAACCACACGGTGTGCCGTACTGCGCCTTAAATAGGAGGGATCCGGGAACAGCTTTTATTAAGAGATCGGAACCCCCCTGGTGCCTGCTCGCAAAAGGGCGGGCACCACCTCCGGGTAAAAAACCTCTCAATTAGGCCACGTCCAGGCACACGCAGACGTCGCCTCCTCGCGGGGAAGGCATGTAATACCTATTGATCATGATTATTCCTGTTTAAATAATTTTATACTAAGTAGGTAGGTACTTCTAGTGTATACTAGTTGATACTAATGTGACCGCTTACCCGGCGGGTTGTGTGCTTGTTTGCCATCTTAGACCCGTATTAAAATACCCCTATGCAAGCCATTAGTTCGATACAATTAACAGCGTAAAGTCGTGTACCACAGCACTGGTGATGATTGCTTGTAGGCCAGTACCGCAAATCTTGTTGACCCCTAACGCAGGGCTGGTTAACGGTGCTCCTGAATAAATACCGCAATATCTAGGCGTTTTCCCGCCATCACACTGGCTAAGCTGAAACAGACATTTGATTTAATGCTAATTTTGTCATCATAAAATATTTAAAAATAATATTTGTCATTAGAACTCACGAAATTGATGTTCCCAACGATAGTGTTATCGATGTATGTAGGGTCTAGCTTGGCCGATTGGATTGCGTCTTTTGCTGCAGATGCAAACGCATAAGACGCTGGCAACTCTCGAAGAAAGCCTCCATAGTTGCAAAATGGCGTTCGTTTTGCACCAATTATGAAAATTGCTTTAAAGAAAAATTTTAATACTTCTGAATACAGCTGCCAAAGAACAAAAATCGAATTGATTAAGTGTGCGTTCCGATATACACTGAGAGCACTGTAAGGTAAGACGTCAATTCAGTATACTGCGAAGCCGTTCCTTTATAGTTAGCTATACTGGTTACTGTTTATAAGGGAACGCAGTCCAGTATACTGTCAGTTGTCAATTCAAGTCAATTGTCAAATCGCATAGGTTATAAGAAATGACATGACATTGTCCTCCGTATACCTACTTGACATTGGAAAAATTGTGGTGACTCCACAAAGCCACAAACCAAAAGTTGAAGTTGACATGACATTGTGACAGCCATGTGACAGCACTGAGAGCACCTTACCTCGAAAATTCCAGTGCTCACCGTAGAAAATGGCGACGTTTATGACGTCATGTATTTCCCTACGATGCTGCGTCAGTATACTGTCCGTCTATAACGGAACGAAATTCTTCCGAATACGAGCACTGAACAGTGCTCCCACTGTATGTCGGAGCATACCCTTTATTGGTGTAACACAAATAGAGGCGCGTGCTGTGTGTGCAACATACAACGTATCAGTCCCTGAGGTGCCCTGAGCGTGAGAAAAGAAAGTACAAAAAGTATGAGTTTTTACAATTTATCTAAACAATTAAGGTCGTCGAACGTATGCAATAAATAATTTTAGTTTACTCCCGTTTTTCCCAGAGGCGCTGTATGCAAATGTAATTTCCTTCGGCTACACTCGTCGTAGACGTAAACATTTCAGCATTAGGGTATTCAAAAACGAATGTTGTATTGGACTCGGAATGTGTGTGCCTCCAATGGCCTACGTGCCAACGCTCAGCTATTTATCACCTCTAATATGTGCAACCGGAGAGTACTTTCCCCTTTCGTAAACCTGTTATGCCACCTGTTCCTGTTCATTTAAGATAATATCACCCATTTGGCAATCATCACTTTCTAGCAAAACGAATCATAGGCGCTTTTGCTCCAGATAAAGGACAAGCTATTTTCTCCAGCGAAATGCATAGACCTAGACTTGTACCATGTTGCATGTTGCAACGTTCATCTTGGTATTTAGGTATTATGTAAATGTTGTCGCCACATCAAAAACTCTTATTTATTTAATTAAATATATGGGTAAACTATAATAGATGATAAAACAGTTTACTATTTAATAAAAATAAAATGTAAATAGACATTATTATGACTAGTTACACCGGTAACGCAATGCTATTGGTCGGTTGATAAATATGAATGAATAGTGGGGTTATAAAAGGATATGAATCTATACCAATATCATAAAGCTGATTAGTTGAAGAGTTTGTTTGGTTGAACGCGATAATCACAGGAACTACTGGTTCGAGTTTAAAAATTATTTTAGTGTTGGATAACCCATTTATTGAGAAAGGCTATATAAAATCACGCTCAAATGCGGATGAAGTTGCGCAGGTCAGCTAGTGCATTATAAGTTGATAACAAATAAATAACCTCAAAATCTTTCCTTATACGTTAACACCTATTATACCTAGCATTATGAATTGACTACCTACAGATTATCATATCTATATATGAGGAATTTAGTTATAATAATTTAATAGTAGGCAGGTACTCATAGATATAGATGATACTTAATAATAAATGTAGCTTATCTGATAACCCTCAGAAAAAACAATAACAAATTATGTTATACAACTATATCTAAACAGTTGTATAGATAGGTATATGTATAATATATCATAGCTTAAGTTTGTTTAAAACCCTAATCCCAAACTGATCAACCCTAATCACTCTTTTATTATATAATCTCAATAACTACTAAACGCAACGCATTACGTAATTTAAAAAACAAAACTAACCTTTAGCGGAGGACGCCATTTTGGTACAATACAGATAAGGTATACAAATTGCGCGGGAAACGTGTTTTGTTCAAAACTTGTATTCGTAAACTAACGTGTACTTATCAAAACGTATTAACCTCTAGTGATAAAATGATTGCGCTCATAAATATTTAAAATACCAAGATAGCGTATGTTGACAAAAATATACCTACAGTTTATTTTAAAACACTTATACCAAACTATTGATGTTATAGTATAGATACCTATGTATATTGTTATCTTAACCACTAGTTGGTCTTAAAATAAATACCGAATGCAATATGTCTGAATTATCCGTGGTATCTAATATCTACTTATATCTAAATAAGTACTTACTTATTAACTATTCTACCATAACACCGAAAAAGGTATACTTAATTTATTTGTTTGGAGGTTTATTCTATTCAATAAAATAGAAACAATAAATCAGTCATCAACAAACGGCAGACACATTGCGCAATACATACACAAAAATACAAGTCACCGTCATTTTATTTTGCATCTAACATTGTAAGTACTTCCTATTTTATAATTTAAGCCCTTATCTACCTTAGGTAAAGCAGAGGTTATAACGTCTGCATCATCTAAGGTCTACTGGTACAAAAAGCCCAAGGCTTTTTTTGCCAAATCTATAAATAGTTAAAAAAAAACATGTAGGTACATATTTTGAAAAACGAATTTCTGATGTTTTTCTTTTCCGAATGTTGCAAACTTGTAGACATGTTTTTTAAGCTTTCTTTAAAACTACAGCCATTACTCATTTTTATCTAACTTGCTTCTAGATTGTAACAAATTACCAGTTTTAATTGTTTTTATGTCACTAAGCGACCAAATAAGCACACAGGTCACCTAAATGTTAAAAGAAGACCAGTAGAATCTATTCTCTCTGCAGTACTGCTGAAGCACTGTCTTCTGTAGAATGAAGTTGCTGAGTCGCGTCGCTCGTATTTGAGCAGTATAACAGGTCCTCTTTACACATTTTGAGGGTCAGCGTTATGCAGATTTTGAGATGAGATGAGAGTTTTTTTGGTAAGGTAAGTATTATGGACATAGAAAACATAAAACTCTAAACCAGTGCAACCATTTCATACCAATATTTACACTATTATGGAATGGAACCAGTAACATCTTCCTTGCCTCTGTTAAAGTCGAATGGTCGACCGGTGCGCCGCATGTCGTCTCGTCCTAAATTTTCTTAGATATACACACACTTAAAATCTTTATTCTTATTATCATTGTCAGCTACTATCTTATCTTTTACGTGTGATAAATCCCCATAAGTACCGCAATGCATATAGTATGACGACTCACGACGAATACCTACCGAACTACCTACCTACAGAAAGGCCAAGAAGACCATCTTAAGGGCTCAATAACAGAATAACTACTTATTTAAGATAACGTCAAGAAGATAATATAAAATGTAGTTACTATGTAAAGTTAGGTATGTACTTCTTTAAAAAAAGGACTACTAGTGGCGTCGGTCACGCATTATTTATTTATTTATCTCTTTATTGTACACCAAGTGAGATACAATCCAAACATTATCTAAACATTTAGGTATATCAATAGGCGGTCTTATCGCTCACGGCGCCGCGGCGATCTCTTCCAGACAACCTTTGTACGGATATTATCAAATATTTCAGGGTAATCTGTGGTGTACATGTATAATATATACTTAGTATACTATAGTATTCTTGCTGACCCTTCCAGCTAAAATGCTTGTGTTAGGAGTGGGTTCACGCTTTTGACTGCGCAGAATTGGAATGTACCTACCGCACTCGATTGCTAGGAAGGAATTAAGTCCCGTCTATTACCACTGCGACTGCACTATACGCACACCAATCAGCACATCCTTGCGGTTGGCCCCGTATGAGCAACACGGCATCGGGCACTCGCTGCAAAGGTTCTCTCTCTCTCGGTTCTGCCGGCCATCGTACCTTCCATGGCCGGTAGCGGCAGAAGTTTTACAGCGGTCGCATCCTTCTGTGAGGAAGTCATCTCGGCGAAGGAGGTGGTAAAGCGGCTCTGGGAGGAAGATCTCCACTAGGGTCATCGATTCGTCGCTGTCGAACCGGGCAGCAGAGGCGCGCTGGTCAGCGTCTCATACCGCCCTGAGTGTCCCACGACATCCGCTTGTGCCTGGACATCGCCTAATTGCTAGCTTAGCCGACGGTGGTACCCGCGCTTTTGAAGGTAGGGGGCAGAAAAGAGGTACCGGATCGCGTAACAATAGGTGTTCCCGAATCTGATAACGTGGTTGGCGGCGCTCTGTAGGGCGGGTGTCCTTCAACAGTCGGACTTCAATTCGACTTGAACTTAAATTTATCTCAAATTTAAAAGATTTTTTTTTAAAAGGACAACTCCCACATTAGGAATATTCCTGTGTCGCGGGGGGCTTCACAAACATTCAAACAACGGACACTGGAGGTGACTTACTTGTTGCTCAAAGGGGGGAAGGTTCTGGCTGGTATGTCGGAAGGGCACACGTGCTTCAGACCTTTCCACAAATCCCCTTGGTCTCCGGTTCTTGAGTTTTTCACCAACAAGACGTTTTTTCTTGATGACAGGGAACACTCGCGTGTGATTTTATATATATTTTGCGGTTTTAATTATTATTTAAGAGCTTTTTTTAGCGGAGCTCGTGCGTACGCGTCGACACCTTTTTTTCCAGGGGAAGCGGAAGCGGGGGGTGTAGGATACGAAGGGGAAAGAGCGTGTTATGCGTTCGGAAATGTGTTATGAATTTTTACTTTATCCTATAAATGTGTGAATTAAAACTATGATCTAACAATAGGGTAAACGGCGTTTACAGACACAAAGAACACCCAGACTCGGGACAACTATCACAAATTTTTGTCCCGTGTGGGATTTGAACCCACAACACTCGGCGCGGCGTAGTGGCGAGGTGACCACTTAAACCATTGCGTCATCCGTGCAGGCAATATGATTTTATATTTCTAAACTTGTATGGTCACGTTAGTATATACTTGAAAGTGTATGAGACCCACGTTTCGCCTTCAATACCCTTGATTCCAAATAACAGGGTTGACGCTAATGCCCATTTAGGCACGTTTGCTGACTCCGTGCTGAGAATTTCCGAACGGATATATAGAACTACCTGACCTGGGAATCACATTCACAATCCCACGATTCCTAGATTCGTTTATCTTTAGGTATAATTCAGTACAAAGGAACATAAATAAAACATAAATTGTAACAAGAATAAAAATAATATATTTTCTATTATGTACAAAGTTACAACAACAAAATACCGTCTATAAAAAATAGTCCCAGTCACACTTCAGTTCAGACAACCATATTATTATGTATGTCGGTAGATATATACTTGTGTTTTTTTTTTCTGGTAATATATTATACAGTTTCAAGAAGTAGTGCTATTCCCTGACCACCGCCGATACACGCTGATCCAATACCCCGCTTGAGTCCTTGGCGCCTGTAAATATTATCATTTGAAATTGTTGCGACTGACATCAATTCTAGGTACATTGAAGCACTGAACTCTTGTATTTACTTTGTTTAACCCCATTTACCTACATATATTTAACCACGTCTTAAGTAAGGGATAAAATATTTTCTAACAAATTAAAGGACAATCGAAACAGGAGTTACGACACCGTGGAAAAAATATTCGCTTAACATTATGTCCGTACAAAAAGTATGACACCGAATAAAAAATAAATTCTTCCTTTTTAGAAGTAGGTTAGAAAGCCCTGCGAATTCTATATATATCTATCCGTTTCTATGATGGAATGTCATAGTAAATTGGAATTTAAGGTTTAAAACAAAATCTTTCAAGATAGCCCGAAAATATTTCCGTTGATATCGTAACGCTCCGTGGTGTATTTAACGGTAAAGTCATTCACTACAACGTGAATGATTTTGCCGTCGGAAACGCCACGGGACGGGCAAAATCCTTTACATTTCTCGTGGTTTATACTAAACCATGACAAGTTAATTAAGTGTGGTGAAATTTTGGAACTACCAAACAATTACGTTGTGAGGTGTGTGAGAGTTGGTTTTTATTCTAGATAAAATATAATAAGCCTAATAGCTACAGTCTGTGCTTGTAATTAGAGATATAAGCAGGATCCGAATCCACAATAAAGTAATAAATTCCAGCTACGCGATTTTGTAAACATCAACGAACCTAGGTGTCTCTCGGTCGCCTCAAAAATCACAATCAGTAGGTCTGTTACCTTAGTTCATGAGCTAAATGGGCAGTGATTCTAGCTCCAGAAGCTCCGACAGGGTGTCCCATAGCAATTGCTCCACCGTTGACATTCAGTTTGCTTTGGTCCAAACCGAGCTCCTTAACACACGCTAAAGTTTGGGCGGCAAATGCTTCATTGATCTGGAATATACAGTTTATAGTTATAATTTGCAGCGTTGCCAGGATCCTGTAAGAAGGCATTAAATTGTCACCAATAATACCAATTCCCCCAAGTGAAAACTTTCATAGCGCGATGCAGAATCAGTAGGCTTGCAGGCAGATGGCTCAGCATGTTTTAGTTAGATGGTGCTGAAGTATGGTTTTGCTGTATGTGATCCACATAAAGTATAAACATACTTTAGCGCCTTTCTAGATACTTTAACGGTATATACCTCAACTAAATCCACATCATCCAGTTTCAATCCAGTAGCAGATAGCAGGCTCTTTATAGCTGGCACGGGTCCAATACCCATAATGCTAGGGTCGACTCCTACAAAGGACCAGCCGACAAGCCTTGCTAATGGAGTTAGACCATGCTGTTTCACAGCTTCTTCGCTAGCCACGATGAGAGCTCCAGCACCATCGTTAACTCCCTGAAAAGAAACGTTATATTAGACTGTTTGTGTCAACTTTCGTGTGAATGTAATTTAATACTGACTGAATACTGGTAACGAGTGTCAATTTTAACGTACTTCTAATTGTCATAGCTAAATCAAACTTTGTATGGAGTTATATGTAGTTCGGAGGATAATACTATAATTTAATATCTTGGAGCTGACCTGATGATGGGCCCAGGAGGTGGATAGTGGAGCTCTTCACTAGCTACTAGTAAACCCCTCGAGTTTGATATTGTTATAAAGATAGTTAGTCAGTAAAGTTAGTTGGTTTATACCTTATAACTGACAAACCTAACTCATTACATCAGATATTTGAAATTTAATTTTAGCTAAATAAATTTAGAATTTCACAAACGTACTAAAATATAATAAAAAATAGATCCCCAAAAAGTAACGGATATAGACATGGATACAGTTCTCTTTTCTTCCTCGGATATCTGCCACATTAAGGGCCATTAATCACGTGAGGCTCGAAAGGAAGGGAGGGGTTCATAAAAAATCACAAAATATCACAAGGGGGAGGAGGGATGTAGTGAGAGTTCATAGAACGCGATATTATATCTGTATTTAAAGATAATATTTTGAAAATTTTAAATATACTTTGAACTAAAAAATACACGTGATTTTTACGAAGGGGGGGTGGGGTTAGTCTAAAACCTGATCATATATCACCAGGAGCGAGGGGGGGTTAAAAAGTTGCTAAAACAATATCACGTGATTAATGGACGACCCCTTACTAGTCACTATTTAACTTCTAAAGGTCGTAGCGTGATGTTTAATAACCTATATCTAACCTATCTCAAGAATTTGACCAACATATGCAAAGAGTTTTTCAAATTATTACTAACTAGCAGCGCCCTGCGGTTTCACGCGTAAGGCCCGATCCCGTGGGAATATCGAATATAAAAACTAGCCTATGTGTTAATTCAGGCCTCCAGCTATCTCCATACCAAGTTTTATCGCAATCGGTCCAACCGTTTGCGCTTGAAGAAGTAACAAACATACGCACACACACTCACAAACTTTCGCCTTTATAATACTAGCAGAGCCCCGCGGTTTCGCCCGCGTAAGTCCCGATCCCGTGGGAATATCGGGATAAAACGTAGCCTATGCGTTAATCCAGGTCTCCAGCTATCTACATACCAAGTTTCATCGCAATCGGTTCAGTGGTTTTTGCGTGAAAGAGTAACAAACATCCATCCATCCATCCATCTATCCATCCAAACTTTCACATTTATAATATTAGTGGGATTAGTGTGATAAAAATACCATTATTAGTCCAAACAAGCTCTGCAGCTTTATGTATATTAGTAGGTATGGATTTACGTACAGAAGAGTTACCGGCAGTAACAACGCCGCCTTTCTTAAACAAAACGGGTAGTTTGCTGAGCATTTCAGTTGTTGTTTCAGGGCGGGGATGCTCGTCTACCTCCACGACTTTATCTTGCTTTCTGACCTTCACTGTCACTGGGGACATTTCCGCTTTGAAAATACCAGCATCATGCGCTGAAAATAAAATCACAGAATTAGTAAGCACAGTATTACAAAGTAAAAACCGCAATACAAATTATAAATAATTAATTAGAGGTCCCATGTTAGAAACAGTACCGTCTTTACGCATGTGCCCAGGGCCCCGACCTCAGGGGGGCCCCCAAGGTATAACATAAAATCACAAAAAGCAAATATCGCTGCACACTTATCACCTTTTTTAAAAGACCTGAGAGAAGAGTCTGAAGAGTTGAATGGCAAAGAAAAGATTTACAAGAACAATATAATTGACACATTAAATATGCGCATTAAAAAAAAACAGCTACACAAAAAAGCCTTTGTTGATAAAAATAAGTATTAAAATATGTTTTCTTTTTCAATATGTTTATTATCCATTAACCATAGTTAATAAATAAAAATAAAATCGTCCTAACAATAAAACTGTTTTTTTATCATTTACTGCTTTGAACTTTCTAATGGGGCTCCAAGTTCTTGTGTGCCCAGGAGCTCCGGCCTACCCTTCCCAAAGGTGGAGTTACAGGAATGCAACCTTGACCTGTTCGAGCTAATGCTTACACTCTCCAACCCATCCTATAAGCAATAACCCTTTTCTTCTGACAACAAATGGATAGGCCACGGCTGTTCACAGTGCTGGATGTCAAAATTAAGTATGTATTGTTTCGAATCCAATAACATAAATTCTATTTAAGCGCTCACCAGTTTTCCACCTCTTCTGTGACTGCAGAGAGAACTGATCGACCTCCGTCCGCGTCAGTCCGTACTTTTCAGCCAAGTTCTCAGCTGTCTGTGGCATGGTTAAATTACAATACGTGTCCAAAGAACTAGCTGTCAAGGCGTCTTCAAAAGGTACCTTGACTCCCAAACCCACTCCAAAACGAACATTCCTCACCACAAATGGCATTGCTGACATATTCTCAGTGCCACCAGCAAGAGATACTTGAGCTGCTCCAGTAAGAATGTCCTGTAACAAATATGTCGTATTTTTCGTATAGTTTAAAAGAGAGACTTGGCTTGGACCAAGAAACCACAGGTTTATAACGCTGTCATTTATATTTATCCTAATTTGTTTTTAATTTTCTACGAGTGTCATAGGATGAGTTTCTGCTAACCGCTAAGCTAACTGCTAATGAGTGCCAGATTTAAGGAGTATAACCAGTGGGTTATCTATTCACATAATATATCTCTTGCTCTTCGATTAATAAATCATTTACCTACGAACCAAGAGCCTTTTCCACATTAAAGTTACCAGTGTAGCCCAACATTATGTCTATTATTTAGCGTCCTTTATAATTGCGATGCTTTTGTAATTTACCTGAGCACTATTGATAACAGCCTGAAATCCAGAACCACAAAGTCTGCTAACGCCTAGGGCGGGTGTCTCCTGCGGTATTCCTGCCTTTAAAACAGCGTGACGAGGAGAGAGACCACCATCTGATGAGCCACTAATCTGGAAGGAAATTTTACATTTTAGTCATGATTGATTGAGGTGATACGTGATAAAATTCTGACAGTAGTTGGATTCTACAAAGCCCATTGTTATTTACTTATCAATAAGCCGTAACTTTTAGGTAATGGTCTCAGAGGTAAGTTGGTCTCTGTAGAAAAATGTAAGTTTTTTTTAAATCTCACGATACAGGCAGTTTGTATGGATTCAGTATTGCCAAATTTATATTTGTAAGACAGAATATCTCATTCAGGTGCAGGTCAATATCTTTGACGAGCACTTTTTATTTTAACACTAGCACTACCACTACTCTTATAGAGTCACATATCCGGAAAAATAACGTGTGTAAGACAACACAAAAGCATAATAAGAATTACTTACATTATTAACTTGTCCAATATTAGCGGTATCAATAATAGAAGGGGCGACATTGCCAGCCTTCAGGGCGTCCTTAGCGGCGACAGCGAGCAGATCCGATGGGTGCATATCTTTGAACGCTCCACCCATCCTTCCAAAGGGTGTGCGCTTAGCAGCTACTATGAATATACCTGAGGGCAGAAATGCAGACTGTTTTGATCGTTTCGAGGACAATAACCCTGCACCTGGTTCTTAAATAGCAATAGACTTACTGATCGATACAGAAATGAGCACGCTAGCAGACGAGCTGGACTCTACACGTGTAAAGATGAAAGGCATGCTATCTTAATTAGCTTGCGCGTAATACGATTCTTTTTTGTAAATCCAGATCCAGATAATATGAAATCATAAACCAGCATATGCTGTATAGGAGATTAATTTAAGGGAAAATATTATTCAATGTGCGCCACAGCACCCGGTCCTCCGCCTTGCGCATCCAGTTCATCCCTGCTACCTTCTAAAGGTCGTCGGTCCATCTGGCTGGGGGGCGTCCTACCTAAAGTATCCTATTATTAAACTAGTTTATAACGTACCTACATCTTTGTAACAACCAAATTAGTTGAGATCATTCTTTATTTTGTACATACCACGTCGTACTGTTTTTAGTACCTATAGTACTACGAAACCATAACCCTTAAATAACATAGAATAAATAAACCTGTCACTTTGGTCCCTTCATTTGTCTAAAGAAATTATGTTAACTTAGATGGTGTTCAGAGTCTGATGTTTTCACCGGATAGCAGTCAAAGCAACTTTTTTTATTAAGTTATCGCACATTATACCTCAGACGCTCGGCAAATGAAAAAAAAATATTTTCAAAAAAAAAAATTAAACTGACTTCAAAACCGCAAATAGGCAGTCAAAAGCGAAAAATAAATTAATATAATTGTTATAATCGCCACCTACTCATCTATTTGAAGTCGGTGCCAGCCAAGCCAAGTAGGTAGTAGATGAAACGTATGTAGGTACGTAGTAAGTAGGTAGATAGATAGATAGATAGATGGATAACACATAATTACAGATATTATACACATAATGTACAAAGGGCGGCCTTATTGCTAGATGCAATCTCTTCCAGGCAACCTTAGGATGGATCCAAATGATTCGGAGAGATAATGGCAGTTGGTGTTACCTATATTTAAAATTATAATTATTTAATTTATGTAATTTCTAATAAATATGAAAACGAATATATACAGATATTTTATATTAATCTATTTACCTACTATAAATACCAATAGATACTTATCAATAAACATACATAAACCTAACTGTAATAAATCCAATACATACATAATTATATACAATACAACAACAATATACCTTACAATATAGGTATAATATACCTTAGTACAGTATACCTTAAGCAATCAGTAGTAACTACATACATATATATTAATGAAACCTAAAATGAAAGATAGTGTTCATGAACCATTTTTTTAAATATGGTTATTGATTGCGCTCGCCTAATGTTTATTGGTAACGCATTCCACAGGCGTACAGCTTGTACAGTGAAAGAATGGTCAAAAAATTTTGTGGAATGCTGTGGCATCTCCAGTCTCAAATCCTCAGACGACCTTAGACATTTTTCATGTGTGTCATGTAGGAACTTAAATCGTTCTTTGAGGTAACAAGGGGCTTTAGGATTGAATAAGATGTTGTGAAGCAAAAGGAGAATGTGAGTATTCCGGCGAGAGCGAATTGGAAGCCATTTGAGCTTTTGACGGAATTCTGAAAGGTGATCATATTTTCGAAGCCCATATATGAATCTTATACAGAAATTTTGAAGTCGCTCACGCTTATCAAGTTGTGCTTCAGTGAGATTCAGATAGCTGACATCGGCATAGTCGAGAATTGGAAGAAGAAGTGCTTGTGCAAGCGCAGACTTAGTGGCAGTTGGAAGAAAGTTACGTAATCGTCGCAAGCATCCCGCTGACGCGAAAACTTTACGATTGACTTCCTGCAACTGTGGACCCCAAGACAAGGTACTGTCCATAATAATTCCCAGGTTTTTTACACTTGTGCTGATATTCAATGAAGTGCCGCCGAATAGAATTTGGGGCAGTTGAGACCATTCACTTCACATTCATTTTGGAAACTAACCCAGGACTGCCAATAATACATACCTGCGTTTTTGAAGGTAACTTTTAGTCCATAATTATTACTCCAATCGCAAATGCGCGATAGGTCTACATTGGTTATGTTAATAGCTTCCTTTAATTTGTTAAGCGGAGCTTGTGTATATATTTGTAAATCATCTGCATAAAGATGGTAGGACGAACGTAATTGATTAGAGATGCAGTTTATAAAAACAGCGAAGAGTAAGGGAGATAAAACGCCACCCTGCGGCACACCAACAGTAATATTGCACCAAGAAGACACCGAGTCTTCAATGCGTATACGTTGTCGGCGACCAGACAGGTAACTGTGAAACCAATCAATTATCCTTGGAGATATGTTAAGAGACTGCAGTATACTAAGCAGAATGTGAAAATGTACAGTATTGTGGTTTATATACGTATAGGTAGTATCTATCTTCTACCTGTTAGACTTGGCGGGCACCGACTTCAAATAGATGTGTAGGTAGCGCTTGTAATGATTATATTACTTTATTTTTTGCTTTTGAGTGCCTATTTGTGGTTTAGAAGTCGGTTTAATTTTTTTTATAAAAATAATTTATTTTCTTTCATAACAGGCTGTAGGTATTATATCACTACAGAGTATAAAACAAAGTCGCTTCCTGCTGTCCGTCTGTCCCTATGTATGCTTAGATTTTTAAAACTACGCAACGGAATTTAATGTGGTTTTTTTAATAGATAGAGTGATTCAAGAGAAAGTTTTACATGTATAATACATGCATAATATAGTAGAAAAACACTGATAACTTTAGAGGTTTCTAATGTGATGTCGTAAATAAACATATAAATATAATATAGGTAGCTCATACCTATTTATATATATATATATATTATTTTATTACTAGCAACCCGCCCCGGCTTCGCACGGGTGCAATGATGATACTAAATATACTACAGAATGTCTATATATAGTTATAGAATATATATATATAGAATATATATAATTTTTGTATGGTCTAATGAAAAAAAGCTGTGAACGTTGTATATAAGATATTCTGTAGTATATTTAGTATCGTCTTTGCACCCGTGCGAAGCCGGGGCGGGTCGCTAGTAATATATAAATATAATATAGGTAGCTCATACCTATTTATATATATATATATATATATATTATTTTATTACTAGCAACCCGCCCCGGCTTCGCACGGGTACAAATAATTTTTTTCACATGGCCTCTGAAGAAGTAAGGAGTAACCTCTGAAGAAAACATGTTTGTATTGTCTAATGAAAAAAAGCTGTGAACGTTGTATATAAGATATTCTGTAGTATATTTAGTATCGTCTTTGCACCCGTGCGAAGCCGGGGCGGGTCGCTAGTAATATATAAATATAATATAGGTAGCTCATACCTATTTATATATATATATATATATATTATTTTATTACTAGCAACCCGCCCCGGCTTCGCACGGGTACAAATAATTTTTTTCACATGGCCTCTGAAGAAGTAAGGAGTAACCTCTGAAGAAAACATGTTTGTATTGTCTAATGAAAAAAAGCTGTGAACGTTGTATATAAGATATTCTGTAGTATATTTAGTATCGTCTTTGCACCCG
Source organism: Euplagia quadripunctaria (assembly GCA_963859945.1). Classification (NCBI taxonomy): domain Eukaryota; kingdom Metazoa; phylum Arthropoda; class Insecta; order Lepidoptera; family Erebidae; genus Euplagia; species Euplagia quadripunctaria. Next base: position 961,400 of record OY982575.1, on the reverse strand, counting down.
TGCGAAGCCGGGGCGGGTCGCAAGTAGTCCATAAATGCATAAAATTTTAACCACATTCCATAGTATTAACAATGCATAAGGCTTACATGTGTAAATAAACAGGTCTCACCTTGCAACTGGACATTGAACCTCGTATGAAAGTGACAACAACATGTTATCTTTATTACGATAGTGATAAAGGTTAGAATAGCATGTTTTTTATAAAATTTTACCTTATTCTGACAGAAACCTATTAAATAAAAATCTATTACTGTATTTACATAAATATGCTATAGTTATTGTATTTAAGTAAGTAGGTACGTGTATACATTTTGTTTTGCGAGTAGAACGATTATATTTTTAACAAAGTTTTCTAAGGAAGTATCAGTTTATCATTTTATTTATAAAATACATTTGACCACGCTTATATACAATATGTAGTTGTAACATTTGTTTAAAATCATTATTGTATTGTAAATTACTATTATGTAATCAAGATTGAATTAAAAATACCTTTATTTATAGCGACGGCCATTTTGCAGTACGTACTACACACACTCACACGTCAGTACATAAACACTTCCAGACTGTTATGATAATTTCTGAGACCTTTATCGCACGAATGCGTGTGGATTTGTATTATAAAGATTTTGACACTTTAGATTGTGTTAAACACACCTAGCTATACCGTAAAAGTTTTACGGTTTAGCTAGGTGTGTTTTAGGTAACAAACTTATTTAAGTAAATTAAAATACCATATTCAGCTCATCGCCCACGTCCCTATGAATGTCATGAGGAAATAAGTTTTTACGTATTTATATTTCCTTCATCATAATCTTCTTGCCTTTTTCCCAAATTTATTTAAGGTCGGTGCAATGAGTTTTCTTCTTCCATTCATATCTATCATTCGTCTTTACACTGCTTACTCCCTTTCTAGTCATATCCTCTTTCACGCAGTCCTATCTTTTCTTTGGTCATCCTCTACTCTTGTATCCGTCCACTTCCATACATAAAACTCTCTTCACAATATTTTGCTCATCCCTCCGCATCATATACCCATACCACGATAATCTGTTGCTTCTCAACTTTTCATCCACTGGCGCTACTTTAAGGTCTAATGTAGTCGTAGTCACACCACATAAACATTATTTACTTAACATTTGCATTTCAGCTACATGCAAGCATCTCTCACCGTTCTCTTTATTGGCCAACATTCAGATCCATGCAGGACGGCAGGTCTGATGATCGTATAGTATAATATAGATCCTGGGATCACATGTTGTTCCTGTCGGTCTGGCGGTCTATTTCGGAAATCGATGTACTGTAAGGTGTTACAATAATGATTTTCAGTGAGCTTTGGCTTTGAGACGATGAAGAAACTGTGTTGATTGGATGATGACCGTATGTATAATATATGCCAATGACAGTTACGAGTTATATGTGTGAGATAGAGTGACAGAGTATGTCTGTGTGAGTGTGTATGTGTGTGTGAGACATCTTCGTTGAGACATCCTCTGCATAGAGGACTGTCTGTCGCGTTGATGGTGAATAGGTGCCGGTTTAGGGCCAAGTGCAATGGCCCGTAATGGTTCCTACAACTATTCTGATGTCGAGTCGGTTTAGACTGAACAGTCTGCAAGTTAAACGTGGTGAGACTCCATCAGTACCAGTTTAGACTGCCTGCAGCGTGTGTTGGCCAAGCGACTGTTATTCGCTTCACGTTGGAAGGACATTGTTTTCATTGGCAACTTAGAATTAGCCGTCTTCTTCATCCATTAATTTTCCATCCTTAGCGGTGGAATATATACTCCAAATTTAAATAGGAACAGCTGTGATTATAACATTTAAAAAAAAACAGAATTTGAATTGAGAATTTTCTCCTTTCTTGAAGTCGATTAAAATCACAGTCGGAAATATACCTATGTATTATGAACAGAACGACGATGTAGTCCATGTGCAGAACCTATGTCGAAGCAGTAACAGGACGTAATGTTTTTCCTGGTTACCACTCACACATACGGCCAGCACTCTTTGTGTTCAGCATATGTTTATAGATATTACATATTTATTATTATCAATTCGTGTCATTATCTAATGAATTATTGTATTAAATGCCATGCTATAAAACCTAAACGTTGTTATAAAACTCCACATTGATAACAGTCAAGGGCGTAGCTACCGCCGTATCAGCCGTATCAATGATACGGGGCCCTCGGGCTACAGAGGCTTCTAACGTGTGTAAGCAAAAATTTGTAAAATGTTATCCACGATGTCACTTAATCTCATGCTTTCCGGGAAAAAAACATAAAAAAAAAACTGTCATACGTGCCTATAGAGTTTTTACTTCAGAAATGACAAAAGTCAGAAAAAGCAATCTCTTTTTTCCCGGGTTAAGCGTGCGCCCCAAAAGTTGGCAACATCCTACATCGGTTATTGCGGGATTCCCCCTTTTAAAGCATTTTTGTTCCTTTTGGGAGAAATCTTTACCCTTCATTTGGGCCCCCCAACTAATTTTGATACAGGGCCCCTCCGAGGCAATCTTACTCAGAATATGCTATGCATAATAACTACTTCATCGATCGTGACTAAATTTCGAGGGTAGGTTGAGTATATATGGAAGCACTCAAAAATTTATTGCAAAAAACGTATTCCTTCATTCATTATTACTGCCTTGAATTATAGGTTAGGTAGGTTACTACGTTTTTTCACACTTTTAGCTATTTTTAAATAAACAAATATTTTTTTATTTTATTTTATTAGTAAATACTATCTTGTTGCAAAAAGCAAGAGGAACAAAAAGTTCATCATAATTTTCTTCTTGGAGGCTTACACCTGGAGTTATTTGCATTGTTCGGTAAAATTTGCAGTTTTTGAATTTTGAAATGAAATTTCCTACCATAAGAAACACTGTGCAACCCGTAAACAGAGAATACTATAGACAGTTAGACACCTGCAAAGCGTGCCGCCGAAAGAGACAACAGAAAAAAACGTCACCGTAATTAGGGTTACGGTGTGAGCAAAAATTTACCCCACAATTTCTGTGATTACTGATCACACGTTCAATTTCAGATTCACGATTACTGTGATCTCATGGATCTTCGCTTAGAATATTTTTTCCTCGCTTTGAAAGCACGTGTTTACTGTGACGTAACCTCAAACATTTTGAGATGGCAGTGGTTAACAATGAACCAAATTGAACGGTTTACAATGAATCACTGGTTCAATGTTGACTACCTATAATTTTTCGTTGATAAATTATTTATAAGAGGGTAAGTAATTGCTTTTTTTGAAATGCCAAAACAGTTATTGTATTTTCTTAGATAAAATCTTTGATTCTAACAATTTAACAAACGACTATCAACCAAATTTTCTAATCTTAAATGTTTTAAATAATTGGATCGAATAAAAAATTGTGAAAAAAAATCTTAAAGCTGTGCCTACCAGCAATATATTGTTTTCAGGGTGGGACATAAAAAACTCGGTAGCGAGAACAGAACAAAAGATAAGCATACTACTGTAGATCATGTAGTGTTCAATATAAAAAGCATATAAGTGGAGCCAGTATCAGGACAGTGTTGTTGACTACCTGATACATAATTATTATTCCACAATATTGATAAAGGAAGCTCTTTTATGTTGATTTTATTGAAATATAAATAAATATTATGACTTGACACTAAAACACTTGTTTTCATTAATTTAAAATTTATGGCTCATTGTAAATTACCCAGTTCATTGTACACCATACCTATGGTTCACTGTTGATTATAAGATGTTCACAATGAACTAATTCTCATTTTACAAAAAATCTTTGTAGCTCCTAGACACATTAATATAGTAGATTTTTATAAATAGAATTAGAAAGTTCATTAACTTATCTACAACTTGGTATATAAAAGATAGTCATAGCACTAAAAATGACTATATGAGAGGTTGTCAAAAAAATCGTGGTTCATTGATGGACATCCGACCCTACTCGTATGTATGTAGGTAGGTATATATTTGTATTATATTTTCTGGTAATATATTATACAGTTTCAAGAAGTAGTGCTGTTCCCTGACCACCGCCGATGCACACTGATCCTATACCCCGCTTGAGTCCTCGGCGCCTGTAAATATTAGCATTTGAAATTGGTGCGATTGACTTCAGTGTTAGGCGCATTGAAGCACTGAAAACTTGTATTAACTTTTAACCTCATTAACCTACATATATGTAACCACGTCTGAAGTAAGGGATAAAATATTTTCTAACATATTAAAGAATGAATCGAAACAGGAGTTGCGAGACCGTGGGAAAGAATTATCGCTAAACATTATGTACGTACAAAAAGTGTTACACCGAATAAAGAATAAATTCTCCCTTTTTGGAAGTAGGTTAGAAAGACCTTTGAATTCGATAATTATATATATGCATATATAAACATGTCTGTCCGTTTCTACGATGATGGAATGACTTAGTAAATTGGAATCGAACAAAATCTTTCAAGAGATCCTTAAAATATTTCCGTTAATACAGGTTTATTGAGTGTGATTAAATTTTCACAATCCATAGGTCTGTTACCTTAGTTCATGAGCTAAATGGGCAGTGATTCTAGCTGCAGAAGCTCCGATAGGGTGTCCCATAGCAATTGCCCCACCGTTGACATTCAGTTTGCTCTGGTCCAAACCCAGCTCCTTAACACACGCTAAAGTTTGGGCGGCAAATGCTTCATTGATCTGGAATATACAGTTTATAGTTATAGTTTGTAGCGTTTCCAGTATTCTGTAAGAAAGCATTAAGAAATCACCAACAAATCTGGAGGGATATCGCACCAGTTAGGGGACTAATTGAAAACTTTCATAGCGCGATGCAGGATCAGTAGGCTTTCCGGCAGTTGGTTCGGTATGTTTTTGTTAGATGGCGCTGTATGTGGATTTCACTACAAATCCTTCATTTTTAAAGTCGATGTGTCTCAGACATTTAAAAAAGACCTAATAGATTCTTTAACGGTATATACCTACCTCAACTAAATCCACATCATCCAGTTTCAATCCAGTAGAAGACAGGAGGCTCTTTATAGCTGGCACGGGTCCGATACCCATGATGCTAGGGTCGACTCCTACAAAGGACCAGCCGACGAGCCTAGCTAATGGAGTTAGACCATGCTGTTTCACAGCTTCTTCGCTAGCTACGATGAGAGCTCCAGCACCGTCGCTAAATCCCTGAATAGAAAGATTAAATTAAACTGTTCGATATGAACAATATATGTATTGTTTGTTTAGGCCCGATAGATGGCGCTGTGCGAGTTTCTGAATCGCGTTATTAAGGAACCACGGGCCAATGGGCTATTTTTGAAATTTTCTGTCTATTTTGGTCCTATTCGAGCCGGATGCATATATCCGACTCGAATAGGACTCGGCCGTATGTCATGACAAACAAACAGACGGACAACAAAATGATCCTATAAGGGTTCCTTTAGAAGAACGGAACCCTAAAAACATTATTAGTCCAAACAAATCCTTTAACTTTATGTGTATTATGCTAGTAGGTATGGATTTACGTACAGAAGAGTTACCGGCAGTAATAACGCCGCCCTTTCTAAACAAAACGGGTAATTTACTGAGCATTTCAGTTGTTGTTTCAGGGCGGGGAGGTTCGTCTACCTCCACAACTTTATCTTGCTTTTTCACCTTCACTGTCACTGGGGACATTTCCGCTTTGAAAATACCAGCATCATGCGCTGAAAATAGATCACAGAATTATTAATACTAGGTACCTATTCCAAAGTAGAACCTACACTACACTAACCTAATACGAGGGCTACACTGAAAATTTCGGGAATCAAGGAAGTGACACAACATTACTATTTAAAAATGTATTTATTGCTTTTCGAAGTATTCTCCGCGAAATTTGACACATTTTCCATACGATGGAACCAATCATTGAAGCAACCATTCCATTCGGAAGTTGGGGTCTCCAAAATTGCCGTTTTGTAGGCGTCCACAGCTTCTTCAGGTGATGAAAATCTCTTACCACGCAATTTATTATTTATTTTAGAGAAAGTATAGAAATCATTAGGGCTTAGATCGGGACTGTACGGCGGATGGTCTAATAATTCTATGTTTTCTTGTTCTAAAAACTCTTTTGTTCTGTGCACGGTGTGAGAACTCGCATTGTCGTGATGGAGGATGATGCGGCGGTTGCAGTTCTCTTTACGAAGTTCGGAAACGACCTGTGGCAAACAAATGCTAGCATACCATTCTGCATTAACCGTTCTTTGTCACTCAAGAGGAATAGTCGCAACATGGCCGGTTTTGGAGACAAACGTGGCCACCATTTTTTTTGCAACACTCCGTGAACGAACAATTTTAGTTGGCTTTAACTCATTTTCGAACACCCAAACTCGTGACTGGTTTTTTGTTTCGGGTTCGTACGCGTATATCAAGGATTCGTCACCTGATACCATGTTGTATACAGTATTTGAGGATTCTGCGTGGAATTTTTCGAGAGTTCTGACGCACCAAGTAACTTGAGCTGCTTTTTGCTCTTCACAGAGCAAATGCGGTATCCATCGGGAAAACAACTTTTTTACACCTAATTGTTCTTGCAAGATTATTTGTATTTGACTCATGCCAATGTCTAAATTTGCCTGAATTTCGCGGTACGTCACATGTCGATCTTCCTCAATCAGCTTACGCACAGCATCAACGTTTTCTTGGGTGACTGCAGTTTTTGGACGACCTTGACGGGGATCATCACTGAGCTTGACACGTCCACGTTGAAATTCAGCAAACCAGCGATAAATTGTGGTTTTGGATGGGGCTTCATCACCAAATGCAGAAAGCATCCGGTCAACACACTATTTTTGTGTTAAACCGCTTCGAAAGTCATAATAAATCATCGCCCTTGAATTTTCTCGAGTCAATTCCATTTTCTCAACGACTAAACAAGTTTGAGAAGACCTTGTGAGAAGACCGAGAATCTTTTTTTAAATAAATAAATTTTATTCCATTTTTAAAACCAAGGAGTTTTCAATTAAAAAGATTTTAATATGATAGGAATAGTGGAAATATTCCATTCCCGATACTTTTAGTGCAGCCTATGTACAACTATTTTCTACACTAATATTATAAAAAGCATTTTACTAAACATGACTAAGAATTACCCCAGTTAAATCAGCTTTTCTAATAAATAACTATCGGCATTTAAATCAATTCATCGCTTGTGCTACATTGCCATAGAGAGGCCTAACGAAAATAAGGTTTAAACTTTTGGTTGCCAAAAAACCTCAAAAGCGTTATTTGTGTCGCGTAACTTCAAATGTGGGTAAATCCATAAAATAAAATATTTGACTTTTTGGTAAGTACGCCGAGATTGCTGAAAAATATTTATTTTTAACTATCTTACCAATTAAAGCTAAATCCCTTTAAATTTGAAGAAAAATGCAAATAAAATCAAATTATATCAAACAAAGTCAAACCCATTAGGACCTTTTTACCTGATGAAGGCAAATCCATTTGAACCGATGAGCAAGCTCCATTTATGCAACATGGTCAGTTGACGTCACGTCAAAAATTTCTCATCGCATCTCCCGGTTTTTACATGTTTAATTAAATTTATAGTGACTTTAATGGAAAACTTTATAAAAATTGTATCCCCAACATGTACCTTACATAGTTAACTCCTCGCCTTGCTTTTTTAGTAATTGCTAAATGTCACCCTGTTCAAACAAACAAGGGTAACTCCAAAGTAATTAAGCATTTTTTTTTGTTTTCTGGCATGTGTATCTATATTTTGATTACAGAATTCAATTATTTACTATCTATTTCCTCAAATATAATTTAATTTTTTCCCATAAAAGTCTAAATCTTGATAAGAATTGATTTTTTACCTAAATCTCGCAATGACATAAAATGGATTTACCTACGTTTGAAGTTATGCGACACATTTGTACATTAAAAATAGTTGAGGTTTTGCAATCAAAGAGAAAAGGCGAAAGATTTATTTATTGCCCGCGAAACCACTAGGGTAGACGAGCTCTGGAGTGTTGACTGCGTCTAGGGAAACATGGTGTAGGACACCCTGCGGCCAGGTGGAGTGACGATCTGCGCAAAGCGGCGGGGAAAACGGGGTGAGGAGAGCTGACGATCGAGCTTAGTGGCGTACATTAGAAGAGGCATATGAAGGGCAGTAGATGTTGATGATGAGGAATCAAAGAGAAAATTTACTTCAACGCAGAATAACTGCTAGAGATAAACACTAAACTATGACTGTAATAATAAACAACATAGTCACTCCGCTATTACAATAGGCTGAACGCAATTGAAATGAGGATTAATTCATAATCAGTCTTACTCGGATCATTCACCTTTTTACTTTACCGCTGGTGATAATTCACTTGAATTACATTCATAAACTAAGTAAAGTCGAAGGTGTGCGGTTTGCTTGAGCCTACAACGGATAGGCCACGGCTTTTCACACTGCTGGATGTTAAAACTACGTAAGTATTGTTCCATTAACATAAACTCTATTAAAGTGCTCACCAGCCTTCCACTTCTTCTGTGACTGCAGAGAGAACTCATCGACCTCCGTCCTCGTCAGTCCATACTTTTCAGCCAAGTTTTCAGCTGTCTCTGGCAAGGTGAAATTACAATACGTATCCAAAGAACTGGCGGACAAGGTGTCTTCAAAAGGTAACTTGACTCCCAAACCAACTCCAAAGCGAACATTCCTCACCACAAATGGCATTGCTGATATAATCTCAATGCCACCAGCAAGAGATACTTGGGCTGCTCCAGTAAGAATTTCCTGTAACAAATTATGTGTTGTCTTTCGTGTTGTTTAAGGGGGAGACTTGGATTGGATCAAGAAACCACAAGTTTAATTAAGCTGTCATTAATCATGTTTATCTTAGGTTGTTTTTAATTCTCCACGAGTGTCACAGGATGAGTTCTTGCTAGATAAGGTAAGATTGTGGCGGTGCAATTTATGGAGTACTAGCGACCCGCCCCGGTTTCGCACGGGTGCAATGATGATACTAAATATACTACAGAATGTCTTTATATACAACGTTCACAGCTTTTTTGTCCTTAGACAATACAAACATGTTTTCTTCAGAGGTTACTCTTGAAAGAGTGACATATAATTGGCCATGTGAAAAACACTCAACGCTCAAACCTAAGCCTGCAACATTGAAAGTTTGACCCTGCGATTTATTAATGGTCATTGTAAAAGATATTTTTACCGGAAATTTTCCGGCCCTTTGGCCGGTACGGCCGCAACTGCTATGTCCCTGTATTTTAAATCTGTTATATCTTCGAAAATATTCATTTAAATTACATGCTGTAAAGGGCCATTTGGATCTATATTAAATGCACAATGTATTTAAGGTACTTAATTGGATAAGGATTAATGCTGTATTGCTTAAAATCGCTTCGTAAATAAGCCATTATTTCTCGTAAAAAGCAAAGGATAAAAAATGGTTATTGTGGGTTATCCCTAAGAGATACACATATACCATCGCGGACTTTTTTGTAGACCTTTTTAAGGTGTACAATACTGTGGTACATTATTTTGATCTATCTCGTAGGGTTCAGCCAGCGTTTGCAATGTAAACAAAAAAAAATGTGTTTATTTACGACATCGCATTAGAAACCTCTAAAGTTATCAGTGTTTTTTTACTATATTATGCATGTATTATACATATAAACCTTCCTCTTGAATCACTCTATCTATTAAAAAAACCGCATCAAATTCCGTTGCGTAGTTTTAAACAGACGGACAGCAGGAAGCGACTTTGTTGTATACTATGTAGTGATGATAACCAGTGGTTATCTATGCCCGTAATATATCTCCAGCCTCTTCGTTTCGCATTCGCAATTCGCGATTCGAAGTTCGTAAAAGACCCTATGAAAAATAAAAGAAGTCTTGCGAATTTCGTTTGCCATCTTCCTAACATGATACTTCATTCAAAAGTCTAACAACAATCTTTATATAATTAGACATAGTTAAAATATAAATTGCGATGTTTATGTAGTTTACCTGAGCACTATTGATAACAGCCTGAAATCCAGCGCCACAAAGTCTGTTAACGCCTAGGGCGGGTGTCTCCTGCGGTATTCCTGCCTTCAAAGCAGCGTGACGTGGAGTCAGACCACCATCTGAGCCGGTAATCTGGAATAAAATTTTACATTTTAGTCTTGATAGATTGCTTATACTTACTTGATAAAATACTGAGAGTGATTGGATTCTACGAAACACATTGTTATTTACTTATCAATAAACCGTAACTTTAGGTAATACTTTTTAGCGGTCCCAATGGTTAGCCCCTGTATAATAATGAAAACATTTAATCTTAAATCTCACGATACAGGGAGTTTGTCCCATACAAACTCCCTGTATCGTGAGATTTAAGATTCAGTACTGCCTAAATTATATTTGTAACACAATATCTTAGTCAGGTGCAGATGAATGTCTTTGACGTGCCCTTTTTGTTTTGACGCTAGCAAGGTATTCGTGGGAGAGCCATGCTTCGACACGTATGGGCCAGCTTGACCGGAGTGATACCACGGCCGCAGAGAAAACCGGCAGTAACATTTTTTTTCACCGAGTGAGTGACGTCACCGGAGGCCCTAATCCTTCCCTCTCCCCCCCCTTCCCCCTCTCTCTCCCTCCCTCCCTTTCCCCTCTTCCCCCTTCCCCTACTCCGACCTTACAGGCCGGCAACGCACTTGTGACTCTTGAGTTGCAGGTGCCCATGGGCGGCGGTAGTCACTTACCATCAGGTGACCCGTCTGCTCGTTTGCCCCCTATAACATAAAAAAAACCCTTGTACAGTCAGACACCGAAAAAAAAAACAAAATATAAGGCAACATAAAGGCATAATAAGAAATACTTACATTGTTAACTTGTCCAACATTCACGGTATCAATAATGGAAGCGGCGACATTGCCAGCCTTCATGGCGTCCTTAGCGACAACGGCGAGGAGATCCGATGGGCGCATATCTTTGAACGCTCCACCCATCCTTCCAATGGGTGTGCGCTTAGCAGCTACTATGAATATACCTGAGGGTAGACATGCAGACTTTCTTCAATCGCTTCGTAACTTTCTTCGTAACTTCAGAACTTTCCACCTGGTTCTTAAATACCCATAGATTACACTCAGTGGTAATGCTAAATAAATAAAAATAATTCTTTAGAGCACGCAGCAGCAAGCTAGCAGACGAGTTGGACATGCTATCTTAATAAGTTTACGCGAAATACAATTTTTTGTGTAAAACAAGAGCGTAATGAAGTATGAAATCATAAGTCAGCATACAGCATAAGTTGTTTAGGAGATTCTTATAAAAGAAAATTAATTTATTAATTCGACTAACTTTTATTAAGTAACTAGCTGCACCCCGCGGTTTCACCCGTAAATTCCGATACCGTAGATATATCGTGATAAAAATAGCCTATGTGTTAATCCAGGTCTCCAGCTATCTACATACCAAGTTTCATAGCAATCGGTTCAGTAGGTTTTGCGTGAAAGAGTAACAAACATTCATACATCCTGACAAACTTTCATGTTTATAATATTAGTTGGACTCAAAGCCAAAATTGTGTACAATTTATATTCTTGTTCGTCGTAGGCTTTTTACGTTTAAAACGAATTATAATACTTAAGCTGAAGCCAATTTTCTTTTCGTATATATATTTGTAACAACCATATAAAATTATCCTTAATTTTGTATATACAATGCCAAACTGCATTTTTTTTTACAAGATTCAGGGTAGAACTACAAAACCACAACCCTCAAATTACACAGAATAAACCTTTCACTTTGGCCCCTTGAATTTGTCTAAAATGTTAACTTAGAGATGGTGTTCAGAGTCTGATGTTTTCACCGGATAGCGGTCAAAGCAACTTTTTTGAAGTGAAAACTTCTTTAGGCACGTTTTGCTATAAGAAAAAACCACTGAACTCGTGACCGTCACGCTAATAATACATATATAGATGCACTAGAGGGCGCTAATCTAAACATTGAGTTCCGTCAGCTCCTTATTAATTAATGTCACCAACCTTCTAATGTGACGTTTTAAGTTGGTCGTTTCGTTTAAGTTTTCACTTCTGTCGGCAGTCCCATGACTGCCTATTTTTTTTAAATAACAATCTAAACCTATAAGTTTATTTATAAGAATTAATTATAATTTACTTTTTTTTCTTAACAGGCTGTATTGTATAGTCCATAAATACCTACATAAAAGTTTAACCACATTCCTTATTAAAAATGCACATTAAATGGAGATCGCGTGGTGGTCGAATTTCGACCATGGTTTATTTCATTGGTCAATATTATTTGACCTGTCATTGTATAGACTTTTGTACCATGACAGGCCAAAATATATACTTGACACTTATAGGTTAATGTTTTGCAATTTTTTTTACTTTATAGAAAATATTGTTTAAAAATGTTAGCTTTCTGCACTTCTTCTATATCTAATCTGTAAATATTCCAAAATTCACGTTATTACGTTTGCGAAATTTTCTTAAAAAAAGATTACAAAGAATTCTCTTCGCGTATTAATATAATGATGTTAATGAACCGGTCTCACTTTGCAACTGGGCGTTGAACCTGGTATGGAAGTAACAACATTATGTTATCTTTATTACGGTAGTTTTAAAGATTAGAAATGCATGTTTTTAGGGTTCCGTACCTCGAAAGGAAAAACGGAACCCTTCTAGGATTACTTTGTTGTCCCTCCGTCCGTGAGTCTGTCTGTCTGTCAAGACCCTTTTTCTCAGGAACGCGTGGCGGTGTCAAGTTGGAATTTATATCAAATACTCAAGTCTACTGTCCCTTAAAGTTGTGAAAAAATCAAAATTCTAAGCCAACGCAATCAAAAGATACAGCCGTTTATGCCGCAAATTTCCGCAAATTTTCGGCACTCGCAAGGGAATCAAAACCTACAGGGTACTTCCCGTGAACTCAGAATCTTGAAATTTGGTACGAAGCAACGTCTTATAGCACAGATAAAGGAAATATTGCGAAAACCGTATATTTTTAGTTACATCATATAAAAAAAATATTTTACGGAACCCTCGGTGCGCGAGTCCGACTCGCACTTGGCCGGATTTTATTTTATAAAACTTCACCAAATTCTGATAGAAAACTATTAAATGAAAATCTATTACTGAATCTACACAAAGTAAGTAGATACTTAAGTGTATACATTTTGTTTTGTAAGTACCTGGAACGATTATATTTTTAACAAAGTTTTCTAAGTAGCTATCAGTTTATCATTAACACTTTCAGTACCGGCGACACGCCTCGCGTGTTCTTCTAAATTTCCTTCAGGTGCCGAGAACACGTCTGGCATATCCATAATATTTCAGCCATAATACAGTATTATGTATTTGATAAGTTAACCAAATTTGAAGTGGCTCCTGTGCTACAATGATTTTTATATTTCACAAAATATGTTTTACGTACAATGCCGGGAACACGCTCGGCGTGTTCAGCTGCATAGATTGTCAACCATGGCAACTTTTACTTAACTAAAATCGTTGATAGGCTTGATATTATTTTTAAAGCATCGGGTCAAGTTCAAGCAAAAAATTCGTGAACTATTAGATAGAAGAATTTTTAAATGATGGACGTCATTTTTTCATAAATAATATTCTTTTTATATTAGTGTTGATCTTGAAGAACAGCTATATTTAAAAAAAAAATTCTTTGTCTGTAAAGTCTGTTTACGGACGATAATTTTACGTGATAACGTCATAAGAAAACACAATATTTTTATAACTCTTTTTAAAAACTTAATTAATTAATTTTCAAAAATTATTTACAGTTTTTGCAAATTTAATTTAAATACTTTGTTTAAATATAATCACGAACAATTAGTTATAGAAATAACTGAAACTAAACTGAGTGGAAGAGAGATAGATGCGTCACAAGCCGAACACTTAGGCCGATCGTGCCTCTCTATCGCTTGTTCCGCGCTCTCGCTTGCACGCTCGGCTCAGGCGGAACGTGACATTTTTTCATGCGTGCAGCCTTCTATCTTATTTTGTGATATTTTACTAAATTCAAACGCACTAAACTGTGGTCAATCACTTTTTATATACCCTAATCAAATTACCGATGTATGTAACATCGGTAAAACACAGAAACTTACAATATTAACAATTTGCCTTTGTACAATGCCGGTGAACACGCCTAGCGTGTCTAGTTATTTCAGCTTCCAGTGCCGGCGACACGCCTAGCGCGTTCAACGCAACTTGTTCGCGGCATCGTACAGGATTTAGTGTGAATTGGGGTGGCACTGAAAGTTAACATTTACAGTAGCAACCCGCTCCGCTCCGCTTCGCTCGGGTAACAAAGACATCTTCAACAATCGTCATCATATTTCAACCAATTTACACCAAACCTTAACAAATTATATACCTAAACCTTCCTCATGAATCTATCTATTGGTGAAAACCACATGAAAATCCGTTTAGAAGTTTTTTTAAAAAGCATTTTTGTGTTGTAATGTTTGTTTTATAATCAAGATTGAATTAAAATACCTTTATTTATAGCGACGGCCATTTCGATGTGCGTACGTACTGCACACACTCACACACGTCAGTACACAAACACTTCCAGACTGTTATGATAATTTCTCATATTTTTATCGCAGGAATGCCTGTAGATTTATATTATTAAGATTTTATACGGGTGAAACATTTATTCTCTGCAAATTATGATAAACCATCCTACCTATCTGTAACAAACTGTATGCTGTAGCTGTAAATTAATTTGAGAATACCATATTTAGCTTATCGTTCACGTCCTTATGAATGCCCATATTGTGCGCGAAAGCTTACCGCGAAGATTGGCTATAAAAGTCATCTTCGGACACTTCAGCGTCGTCAAGCCGACTAGGAGTCGAAGCAGTCGCCATGGCCGAAAACGGTCGGATCATTCATCATCATCATCATATGAATGCCATGAGAAAATAAGTTTTTATTTATTTATATTTTCTTCATCATCATCTTGTTGCCCTTTTCCCAAATTTATTTGGGGTCGGTGATGGCACCGACCCATCATATCCCTCCCAAGGTGTTGTCGGTCACGTAGAATTTTGATAATCTTATCTTGAGCTACTATCAATACATATCTGAAGCAAACATTACGGGTATCAAAACAATCCGGTTAGAGTATTGGCATAGTAGATGTTTTCATTGGTAACTACTAAAATAGGTACGTTTAAAAAATTATATGTAACCGACTTAAATGCGCTTCATCGCTTTACTTTTTACCCTTAGAGGTGCAATATTTACTACAAATTTAAATAGGAACAACTGTGATTATAACATTAAAAAAACCGGCCAAGTGCGAGTCGGACTCGCGCACCGAGGGTTGTAACTAAAAATTTACGGTTTACGCAATTTTTCCTTTATCTGTGCTATAAGACGTTGCTTCGTACCAAATTTCAAGATTCTGAGTTCACGGGAAGGTTTTGATTCCCTTTCCCAAGTGTCGAAAATTTGCGGAAATTTGCGGCATAAACGGCTGTATCTTTTGATTGCGTTGGCTTAGAAGTTTGATTTTTTCACAGCTCCAAGGGACAGTAGAGCTGAGTATTATATAAAAAGGTTTTGACAGAGAGACAGACGTTTGGACGGACGGACAACAAAGTGATCCTATAAGGGTTCCGTTTTTTTCTTTCGAGGTACGGCACCGTTAAAACCAGTTAAATTGAGAATCTCCTCCTTACTTGAAGTCGATTAAAATCACCGTTGGATATAAACCTATGTGTCATGAACAGAACGATGATGTAGTCCATGTGCAGAACCTATCTCGAAGCAGTAACAGGACGTAAAGTATTTCCCAGTTACCACTCACCCTCACACCATACGGCAGCACTGCTGTGTTAAGCATACACATATTATGTTCATAGATATTAAATATTTATTATTATCAATTCGCGTCATTATCTAATAAATTACAGTATTGAATAACAAGCTTTACGTTGTTATTAAACTCCATAATGATAACAGTATTTGTTTTTAATCATGTCTAGAATAGGCAATATATTCAAGAAATACTTGCGAAGGTAAGAACCTTCGCAAGTATTTCTTGAATAATACTTAACTCGCTTGCTATGGAATTCAAACCCATCCGTCAGAAAATAAAAGACGGTGTTCCCGGACCGATACGACCTTCAAACCTTCAAGAAAAGAGCGTACTCCTATCTCAAAGGCCGGCAACGCACTTATGACTCTTTAGGTTGCAGGTGTCCATGGGCGACGAGAGTCACTTACCATCAGGTGACCCGTCTGCTCGTTTGCCTCCTATAATATTAAAAAAAAAAACCGTTTAAAGCCCTGCGCACATTTCTCACTGTCATTTTTCTGTTGCAATGGAAGGCAAATAATTTAAAGAAATATCCAAACCTCTCCGAGTGGATAACCTATAGGTATAATAACAATTTTTCCTAATTACGTATTCGGCAATCTGAACAATTATATTTTCATATTCTGTTAGTATTTACCAAAACAATAGTTACTACCAATATACATATATTTTGTCCTATATGCTGCGTGTATAGAGGGGTCATCACCCGGGTTTTTACCCAATCGTGGGTTTTAACCCGGGTGATTACCCCTCTGTAGAAATGGATAATCAACCGGTTTTTACCCAGTCGTGGGTTTTAACCAGGGTGATTTGCAAATGCTGTCGTGTACTGGGTGGAGTTCGAACCCGCAGTTTTTCATCGCAAGTAGGCGGTTTGGCATTTATGCTATCACCGTAACTCATTAACGTGGGCAAGGCCTAGACAGCTGCCACAAGCCCACTACTAATGCCATTATTGGCGGGAGAGGAAATCTCGACTATTTCTGTAGACGAGCCTTCAAACTTTTAACTCTTTTCTTACAAAGAAAGGAATGTCGAACAAGCATCGAGTTGGAGCTTCAAACCTTCCAAGCAATCAACCTGAAACCTGTCCATATCCAGTGTCAGTTAGAAACCCTTTCATAAGTACTTAACATCGGTTCAATCTCATAACATCTGCTACATCTACCGGTTCCATTGTAGCATAACTGTTATCTCAATACATTTATTGTCTAGAATTTACCGGATCTGCGGAGTTTGTATGTAATAAAACAACATTGTTTATGTAACATGATTTAATAACTTTCAAAAGTTAATACTTCATCTTAAAATATACGACTATAAAAATCCAGAAAAATAGCATAAAATTTATTACCTAATTATGATTAAACTTATTATTTATTTACATTTTTTAACTTATTAGCCGTACACACACATCCCTTACGTATCTTCCATGAAAACTGATAATATGGAATTACAAAAAGTTTCACCAAAAAGGTCTTGGGAGTGTCATTGAAAGTGCTGTTCAAATATTGATGTAATAAATTAATGCTCAAAAAAATAAAAATTACAATCGTGATTATTAGTAGTGCTGCATAATTTAAGTATAACAATAATAGCACCTCGTTCATTCATTCACAATTCATTCATTCGTTCGTTCACGGTTAAACAGATTCGATCATGAGCGCGATGCCCTGTCCGCCGCCGATACACGCTGAGCCAATAGCGCGCTTGAGTCCACGGCGTCTGGATAAAAAAAACGAAAATATTAAAATAATACGACATAAACGAAGTTGCATCAAATAACATGTTTTTTTTTTTTAGGGTCAACATCCACAATCTAAAGATGGTCTGCACTCTCAGTATCCTTACCTTAGTTCATGCACCAGATGGGCCGTGATACGTGATCCAGAAGCACCAAGTGGATGTCCAAGTGCGGTTGCTCCACCGTTAACGTTTAACTTCTCCACATCTAGCTTCAGGGCCTTGGCACAAGCCAAGGTCTGAGCGCAGAAGGCTTCGTTGATCTGCCAATATAAGGACCACATTAAACAGCTGACCCTATCTTTATACATATGTATAACATGTTAAAGAAAGCTGTCATACTTTGAGTCGTTATGTAAAACGAAAAAACCGGGTGAGGTGTCTTTAGGACGGGTGAGGTGTGATATATAATTATTGAAATATTTAATGGATTTAATAAATAGTATCAAAACGAATATACTAAATATTGTGAAATCTCGAAATTAAAATTAAGTCATTTGTGAAAGGTACCCGAACTAACATGGATAATTAGTATACAACAGTAATATCGCGCAGAATCCACAGATGACGTAAATAAAATAAAAAATTCCCGGTCAGCATTTTTTGTTGCGCTAACACTTTTTTCCATCTAGCCCAGATCCGCTAAGCATCTGAAGTGTAACGTGCGTAGCCTGAAAATAAACAGTTTCTGAGAAAAAATACTTTTCAGAAAATGCTTTTCTTCGGTGTAGGTGCACAGTTCTAAACAACGTATTATTCATTTTCTCGTCTATTTTAATGATTTTTATCCAGACTATGTATGTATTTGGAATTATATAAGTATGTTTATCAGCAGTCTGGTTACCATAATACAGGCTCTGCGTAGTTTGGGATCAGACGGTCGTGAGTGAGATGTGTCAAGTTTTCAAAAAATAAATTGTCGGCTTCAAAGTTAAGAATTTTCCTAAAATTGGTAGTGCTTTCCCTCATTTACAGTGTCTTCAATACGACCACACGTACCTGTAAAACCTTGTATAACTGCATTTCACCTATTTAATCTCACCTCAATAAGATCAATGTCCTTTAGCGTCATTTTGGTGACCTTGAGCAAGTTCTCGATAGCTGGCACTGGTCCAAATCCCATGATGCTAGGGTCTACTCCAACGTAAGACCAACCCACGAGCCTGGCGAGGGGTTTCAAATTTTTAGCAGCTTCTTCACTGGCCAGGAGAATGGCTCCGGCACCATCACTGATACCCTGAGGAAGATCATTCCTATAATTTGGTAGTTCTTGACCTGTGTTTCAAAACCTAAGATCAGCGACTTTAAGACGAATCGTTATTAACTACAGCCATAAGCGTACGCCGAGGGGGGGCAGGGGAGGGCAGCTGCCCCTGGCTTTAGCAAGCTTACTTAGTACTAAGGTAATTTTGGGTTCAATTTTTTATTTGTCCCCCCTCCCCCTCTGGACCGACATTAAATTTTTGCGTAAAACCGTAAATTAACATTTACGGTTTTACGCAAGTTATGAAATTATGCTCTTTATTAATGTCTGCCGTAAGTGTTCAAGAGAAGAACTGGAGAAATTAGAGCACTCACCGAAGCACTGCCAGCGGTAACAAGGCCCTCCTTCTTAAACACGGGAGACAGTTTCTTCAGACCTTCAATAGTGGTCTGCGGGCGAGGGTGCTCGTCAACCGCCACTTGGACCTCCTTCCGCTTAATGGTCAAGGAAATGGGTTCGATTTCCGCCTTAAATACTCCAGCATCGTTGGCTATGGGAAGCACGTAAGGTATACATAAAATAATTTAACCAGCAAACATCTTGTAAGCAGAGGAACATTTTTTTAACTTTTGGATTCAAAATTTACTATTTTATTAATTGGATAAAAATTGTACCATCAAGAGATACGAGTACATTTTGATATTACTGTCTGATACTTACTATGTCTGTACTTACTGCCGATTACTGTCTGGTACTGATCCTTAAATCTGGCCTCAGAAAGATTTCAGTTGCTGGACAAGATGATTTAAGTACCAGCTTTGAATTGTAACTTTTGATTTCGTACAAAGATAGTTTGTGGTTTGAGAAATGGCTTACATATGATTTGTAATTGCGACCAGCTGGATTTTCCCCTCAAGTATGAACTTGATTTCCAAGTTCCAAATATTTATAATTATGGAAGGAACCACCATGCTTATGCCGTGGTTAGCCAAAAGAATACGTTAAGAAGTTCTTGGGAAAGGGTTTCTATTTACATGTATGGTATTGTCAATATGGATCCGTGATAAGCAGGACCATGATGTACTTTATTTAACACTGTTCTCTTTCATTAAGATTAGGTTAGAAGATAGATTTGGCGGTGGTGAAATCGATATTGCATCTGATCAATAAAATTAGAAAACCTTTGAACAACTCGAATACTTACAAGTCTTCCACCTTTGCTGAGACCTTAAGGCAAAGTTATCCACTTCATCCCTGGTGATCCCGAACTGGGCACCAAGTTTTTCCGCCGTCATACCCATAGGAAGACCACAGTAGGAATCTGTGAGACCAGCCCACAAGGTGTCTTCGAAGGCATAGCTGGACCCTAGGGCAGTTCCGAATCTTACTCCTCGAACAGCGAAAGGAGCTTGAGACATATTTTCAACTCCGCCAGCAAGAGAAATTTTAGCTGCACCAGTTAAGATGTCCTACGGCAGTGAAAAAAAGTAAAAAACAATACAATAACGTAATTATTGGTCCATAGAATAATTACTTATCTACATTCTAAACAAACTCAGAGTGGGGTATACTTAGCTCTGCCATCAGTTAAATTACCGACCCCGGACAAAAACTTCAAAAACCCCGGACACATGTGTAATATCGCAATTTTTTCCCGGACACCGAAAAGTTTTATAAAAACGGAGTTTCCATTTACATTTTTTTATTAATTAAAACAACTTGTTAACTATTCATCTAACAATTATGATTTTCTCCAACCGGGACACCTTTTGAAAATCCCATCCGCACGCTC
Organism: Euplagia quadripunctaria; assembly: GCA_963859945.1. Classification (NCBI taxonomy): domain Eukaryota; kingdom Metazoa; phylum Arthropoda; class Insecta; order Lepidoptera; family Erebidae; genus Euplagia; species Euplagia quadripunctaria. The sequence continues at coordinate 940,817 of OY982575.1, read as the reverse complement.
CCCGGACGCCCTCTAAACTAGGACAAATCCGGGGAAACCCGGACGGATGGCAGCCCTAGGTATACTCAAAAAATAAATTCTTAAGAACGTTAATTCTGGCAAGATCCCTTATTTCTAACAAAAGTTAAAAAGGAACTCCTAAAATTTCCTAAATTCTGAAAATAAATGGATTTAGACATAATTTTAACAAATAAGTACTTACTTGTGCACTGTTTACAACTGACTGGAAACCAGACCCACATAATCTGTTGATGCCCAACACTGGCTTTTCTTTAGGGACACCGGCCTTGAGCGCGGCGTGGCGGGGTGTGTAAATGCCATCGGTTTGAGATGCCTGACACAAGAGAAAAAATATTCAGATGTTGAGAGAGCAAAATCTATCCTGATTTGGAATGCTTAGTTATTTTATGTATAAAAGCTATTAATTTAAATTTAATGTTTGTTTCCTTGAAGAGATAGCACTGAGTGCGTCTTTGTGGGTGTGGACAAACCCATCGAGTACCAAGGCGAACAAGAACACAACAAGGGGCTGCCCTACATACCTTCCCCAGACCTTGGAGGTCGGAGTTCAGGGCTATAGTATCATAGATGTTACTTACCGACATGACCTGTCCAACGATGACCGTGTCTACCTGCTCGGGAGACACACCAGCCTCTTTTAGTGACGCTGTCATGGCAGCAGTCTGCAGCTCAGTAGCTGAAGTGTTCCGGAATACTCCACCGAAGGTACCGAACGCAGTGCGCTTAGCGCCCACGATGAATATACCTGGGGACAAGATATTTATGAGTAAAAATTTCAATTTACATATTATTATGCGGTCAAACCCGTTTGTAATACCGTATGCTGCAGAACCAGGTTGGTCCAGAACAGGAAAGCTAAGAATTATCATTAAACAGCGTGCATAGAATGGAGGGGTTTGAACCTACATGAAATGAAAGGGCCTGATGGCTTAACGTTGGTCCCGTGGGAAAGAGGGTCTTATATGGGACGCTACTTGCGTAAATACCTTCGCTATAAGTCATCTGCCACAAACCATGAGAGTCGGCAGTGCAGCTGCTGTAGCTGCTGGGGGGCCAAGCATCTTAAGTATACCCCTCTGTCTCAGGCGTACATATTTGTGCTGCGGTAGTCGAAACATCAGGGCCTTGGGTCAGTGAGAGGCTTGCCCTCATTAAGGAAATCAGCCGCCGACTTCGGCACATAGGATTTGACAGCCCCGCTCCTTCTGCCAGATTTTTGTGTAGCTTCGAGCCAGAGGCAAGGGGCAGTGTTGTATTCCTAGTACTTCAAATTATTGCGATTATTGTGATTAATTGAATGTTTAAATTAAACTAATTGTAAATAATCTTTCGTTTATGAATCGCCTTTACATAACGTCAAGGGCCTTTTTATCCCAACTTGAGCATTAAGTATTAAGTAAGACACAAAAATCAATGATGCCAGTTCTGATACCATGCAATCAATTCAAAAATGTTTGCAATAGAGTTTGGAGTAGCCCATATAAAAATCAATGTCTAATTACGCCGTTTAGAATGCAGATCACAAGAACACAACTACCTTTTTCGCTAAGCCAACCTTATTTGGACACGTGCATTACTGTTATCAAACTCATGAACGCAGGTCAAATGCAGTCTAGGTACACTATATTTATTTTATACATACACACACATTATCTATATTCATTTGTAATTATATTTCTATAAATACGATACGTATCATATACTTGTCATCGAGTTACTTTTCCAATCTGGCGACCCTTTTTTTTTTTTATGCGTGTGCGCCTCAAAGAGGAGGGATCTGGGAACAACTTTTATTAAGACATCCGGAACTGCCCGTAAAAGCGCGGGCACTACCTTCGGGTAAAAACCTCTCAATTAGGCGACGCGACGTCCAGGCACACGCGGTCGCCACATCCAGGCACACGCGGACGCCACGTCCAGGCACACGCGGACGCCACCCCCTCGCGGGGGTCACTATAGCGGGTGGAGGGGAAAAGCCGTCCCGACCACCCGCGGCCACACTCAGGGCAGTATAAGGCGCTGGAAAACGCGCCTCCGCCGCCCGGTTCGCCTGCGGCGAATTAGGTCCGAGTGGAGATCGTCCTCCCGGACTGGTCGTTATAGCCGTTGAATATCCATAAGTTTCGTCGTTTTAAGCGATATGTTGCTGTATCCGATGTTGTTAAAGGTGATATGTTTACTTGATTGTTTATTGTTAAAAAAAATAAAAAATATATAGGGATTCGACCGGGACCTTGAAAGTCGGTCGTAATAACCGATCCGTCATATTTCATTTCATTTCATTTCAAACGATGTCGTTATATTCGGTTTCGAATGTATTTTTAACAGACTTCAAAAAAGAAGGTTGTCGTTCGTTCGTTCGTCGAAATCTTTTTTTATGTATGTTAACCGATAACTCAAAGACTAGGCCTGCCATCACTTAAATTGCCGACGCCGGATAAGATCTTCAAAAATCACATGTGTGAAATCGAGATTCTTTCCCGGACACCTTAAAAAACCCCGATTCCATTTTTTTTATTAAACTTAACAGCTTGTTCATCTAATAATTATAAGCTGCCCCTGGCACAGAGAGTCCGGGTAAAACCCGGACACTTTTTGAAAACCCAGCCTGGACGCTCCCCGGACGCCCTCTAAACTACCCAAACCCAGACGGATGGCAGCCCTATCAAAGACGCCTGGACCGATTAATAAGTTTTACTCAAGGTTGGTCTTATTTAAATTTAAAGAAAATATTACACTTCTAAGGATGGAAAATTAAGGGATGAAAATACAGCTTATTACAAGTTATCATGATTTAGGCGCATTGAAGTCAGTGATACTTTTTATTAAGATAATTTATTTATTATTTAAATATTTCTAATTTTATTTATTTAATTATTCGACTACCTATACTATTGTTTAGAAACAACTGAATGTCTCAAGATTACTACTTCTCTTGTAACTTATTAGAATATTTTAAAAAATGTGCATACTTCAATTGTTTTTTTTTAGAATAAGGGCTTTAATCGCAATCATTAGTCCGTAACATCGGACTTTAGCACTATGATCCCGGTCAATAACCTTACAATGAAGTCAATCAAGACCTCTCGATTAGTTTCCACTTAGCAATGAATGATATGACATTACAGAAAAATCGTATTGTTTACTTCTGAGTATTGATAACCAAAAGGATTAATTCATACAGTGATACAAATTCATTTGCCTTCACTTTGGAGTTTGACCCCTCGCTGCAAATTGAATAGATACTCTTGTGGCCGGTGTCTATATAACGTCAACTAATACATCAATGTGAATACACTCACCTTTTGTTGCCGCTGACATTGTTGTTTTATATTTATTTTAACAAAAACTTTACAAAAAAAGGATATGCCACCTATACCCACCAGTTATGGTTTCAATTATACTAAAGATGGTATCTCTATGAGTTATGGTATATGAGTGAACGAACTTATGAACAAATTATTACGTACACTAGATTGAATGAATTGATAAGGCAGAATAATTTTGTATAATTGAATGATAAGTTGATAATTGAACGAACGAGATGGTGTCAGTGTTGCACACTCTAATATTTACGGTAGTATCTGACAATTCATCCGTCGTCGTAGAAAAACGACGGATTTGATTTTAACTAACTTCACAAGAGCGCACTTTAAAGCTTTCAAATGATGTTTTACGTAATAATTTGAAAACGGCTATTTCTCTTAATGAAATCTGCAAATGTTACTCTGTGTATAGGCTTAGAAAAATATTTTTTTTAAGATAAAGTATAATGTTTTCAGTTTATGTTATGTTATGTCAAAAACAAATATCGTTAAAAAATCAAATCCTCCGTATTTCTACGACTGCGACAATTTAAGCTTCATTGTGGATTACATTTATAGTTAAAAATATTAAAAAGGCATAAACACGATAGAATTTTACTACCTGATCAGATTTGTGATTGAATTGGCTTACGAACAGATTTCGCCTCCACACCTACACAACTAAATTGCCAATTTTCATTTGATTTTATTTTCTGTGCTGGGCGGACGTTTGTAAAAAGGTTACCTAATAGTTTTTCTTTTTGAACAAATGCTACCTGTATTGATCTTATATAAATCATCTTATAAATAAAATCAATGAACTGTTGAAACGTATTAATAACGCGGAAATGGACACGGTCACACGTCTGTAAAAAAATGTCGAAACATATCCGCTTAGTATGTTGCCCGCAGACAGATTTAAATGATAAAATTGGCCGATTACCATCCACACGAACCGATTTGATGTGATACGATCTAGTTAGGCGGTCTTGACCACCCAATGACCATTTGTTTTCCCACGTAACGATTCGATTGAAAATCTAATCAAACTGAATGAAATCGTCCCGTGTAGACGCCGTTTAACACTGAGCAATTGGAAGGGAATTGAACCGGAAATAATCCCTGAAGTAACAGTTGAATACATAACCGCTGAGCTATATAAATAATTAATTATCAGTATAACTACAACTGCAATCTGATTAACTTTAAACTGATTAATTTCATGATAAAAACTACAATGTTAGGAATTAGCGTCAAATTTATGTTAGTTATGATATTCACTAACACTAATATTTATGTTAGTCTTTTCAGGGTTTAAAGGACATTCATAGGTAGGAATGACATTTCCAAAAGTAAAACTCATTCGTTTATTTAAGAATGAAGTATTGATTACTTTAAAATGTGTCATACATAAACAGAATTTCCAAAATAACATTAACAAATATTAGTAATAAAAGTTGGTTGTCTGTACAGTTGGTAATACGGACGATAATTTTAAGTGATAACGTCATAAGAAAACAGTGCAGTGTAAGAGAGATAGATGCATCACACACACAAGCCGAACGCTTAGGCCGGTCGTGCTTCTCTATCGCTTGTTCTTCGCTCTCGCTTGCACGCTTGGCTCAGGCGGAACGTGACAATTAGTTATGCTTTTTTGTGCGTAGTGCGTGCAGCTGGGGTTCATCGGTTTATAACTTACAAGACGTTATCACGTCAAAACCAGGATAGTTTAGTATAGTATTATTTATTAATGTTGCTTGGAAGTCGCAATTTTTCATTTAAAATTTTATTAAACGCTCTTCTGTTAAAAATTTTGAAACAAACTAAAGTCTTCACTAAAAAGTATTAAAACTGTTTATAAGTTTTGGACATCAATATGCTTAATGTACTATAGACCGATTTATGTAATTTAAAGGTAAATGTAAATAGTGATGAATAATCACCACCTAAATTATCCTGATCACGTGGAAAAACCTAAAACTAAGTGATGGCAACATTGCTCTGAATAAATTTTCCGACAGCGTCAAAAACCATAATTATTTTATTTATCGCACGAAATGCTTATGCAATGAGCGATGGTAGATCTGTGAGTGGTCAGCTAAAGAAGTTTGTTTTTCGTGGCAAGTCTACTAGCAACGGCGACACACGAGGTGAATATTTGGAGATTGTTATACCGGAGCTCCTCACAGCTGGCTACTCATTCTACACGTGGCCATCGGCGCCTCTATTAGCCTGGTATTTGTGGACCCAGAGGCGACATTTGCGCGGCCTCCGTGTCCTAGAACTTGGCTGTGGCACCGGCCTACCGGGAATATTGGCTGCTAAGTGTGGCGCCCGTGTTACGCTTACGGATAGTGTCGCTCTGCCGAGATCCCTTAGACATTTATCTGCGTGTTGTGAGGCTAACGGCCTTGTCCCCAATCGTGACGTACGGATCCTCGGACTTGCTTGGGGCTTATTCTTGTCAGAAGTTCACTCATTAAGACCGGTAGATTTACTTCTAGCTTCAGACTGTTTTTATGAACCTTCTCAGTTTGAGGAAGTGTTATCGACTGTAGCTTATCTACTGGACGGTACTGACGCGCGATTTTTATGTTCTTACCAGGAACGCAGCGCGGACTGGTCTATTGAGGCTCTGCTGAAGAAGTGGGGACTGAAGGGAGCTCTACTGGATTTGGATTCACTGAGTGAGAGTTCAGGAGTCGACTACAGAGCGTTGGTCGGTGATCGATCTTTGCATTTACTTGAAATAGTTGCAGTCTAAGGTTATGGCCAGCACAGCAAGAGCAGCTCGCCTCTATGTGGGCAACCTCCCCTGGACTGTAGGTCATCGCCAACTGAAAGAATATTTCTCCCAGTTTGGTCCTGTACAGAGTGCTAGAGTAGTGTTTGACCGTTCCACAGGTCTCAGTAAGGGGTACGGTTTTATTGAGTTTGCCAGTTCTTCGGCTGCTGCAGATGCTACCAACAAACAGGTGCACACTTTAGAAGGATTAAATTTAACAGTCCAAGTTCAAAATAGTTAGATATATACCGCCATAAATAGCTTTTTACAATGGCTGAAGCACTTCCAGAATACGCTGACTCAGATTTCTCTGATGATGAACAGTCACCTTTAGACATATCCTTTAATAAAGCTGCTGACCATATGAAGAAGCTGGCTAGTAATTTGGACAATAACCAGCTATTAGAACTGTACAGTCTTTACAAGCAAGGTACAGAAGGTCAATGTAACGTACCTAAGCCTGGTTGGTTAGACGGCCGTGGACGCAGAAAGTGGGATGCTTGGAAATCTCTTGGAGACCTACCGAGTGCTGCAGCTAAAGAAAGATATATTGCCTTAGTGCATAAGTATGCACCAGAACTAACTAACCTAAATGTCAATAACGACACAGGGGTGAAAGAAACCTGGATGGCTGTCTCATCTTTATGTAGAACTGAAGAAGAACCCGAACTGGTGTATAGCGAGTTATCAATATTAGATGCAGCTAGAGAAGATTATGCAGACCGTGTGGCAGAGCTTCTAGCTGAACACCCTGAGCTACGTCATGATAGAGATGAAGATGGACTGACAGCACTACACTGGGCTGCAGACAGAAACGCAACAAAGGCCTTACAGGCTGCTTTAGATGGAGGATGTCCAGTTGATAGTGTTGATGAATGTGGTCAAACTGCTTTACACTATGCTGCGTCCTGTGGCCATATTGAGTCAACAAAGATATTAGTAAAAGCTGGCGCTTCTCTTTTAAAGGATGCAGATGACTGCTCACCATTAGACATAGCTGCTGATGATGAAGTAAAAAAGGTTCTGGCAGGTGCTAAATAGTTTAAGTTTCGGGACCCAGCAATGTGTGGATTGTATTCTTTTATTTATCTAGTGAAAAGACTCATTCTTTCAAAGGTTTCACCAATTTCAGTTAGAATTAGCATTGGGTTATTATTGTAGTCATTCTTATTAATACACATTGAATATTTTCTGTTACTTTTATTGTAAATTTCCGTTAATGTTTAGTATGAAATGTATAAAATAGAACTCGCAATATTACAAGCCCTTTTAATATTTACACAGTTTAAATTTCAAGGCTATGGTTTATATAATTTTGTTGGTTACATTATGCCAACAAATTTAATTAAAGGTAGTTGTGCATATAGCTTGAAGCAGGTTATTAAACTTTTAAAGAAAACAATTTTCCATATTGTAAGAGCCACCGCGCTCTGGTGATTTTGTAATCAACCGATAGTTTGATAGTTCAGTGTGAAGCTATATGACCGATCAAACTATACATAATGACTGCCATATTCCTATTTGATCAAACTATCGACCATTGTATAACATCACGTTAGTACATTAACACCAATCTACGCCCGACTGTCGATCGATAGCACAGTCAGTACGGTAAAGTATATGTGTGATTGGTGTCGCATCACCACAAGACACCTATCGCCCGACTGATGTCGGACGATAGCTACTAAAGTATCGTCCGTTTAAAAATCGCCAGTGTACGGTGGCTTTAACACTGCAGATAATAATAGCTTAGGTTTCTAATACTGATATAATCATATTTCATTCCTTGCTTTTGGGCTGTTCCTCAGAGTTAATATAATACATTATTTGCTCATCTACTGAAAACAATTTCATACTTAAGGGCCGTGCTTGACTACATCTATTCACCACACACACACACACACACTATTAGCCACATCCATACTCTCTACTTAATAATAACTAAGCAGTCCATTTTTAGAACACAAATCAATTTATTAATTATAATTTTTTATCCTCTATATATTATTATCTTAACACACGTGTAGAGAATTCTTTGTACCTACGCATAAAAATTTGTAAACAATGTGTTACAGTCGCCATCAGATATATTGTAGCAGACAAGGTGACCAAAAATATTTCTGAACAATTTAAAATGTCAATAAGTTCCATTGACTACAAATTACCATTAATATCTGAACATTAATTACCTCGTTAATATCTGAGCAGATGCTTGTCAATAATTTCCACTAGTTTTATTTTTCAAGCAGTTTTTTCTTATAATATATGTGAAAAACACTTTTACAGTAGTAGTAATACCTAATGTCACATTTAATGTTTCGTGCGTTTATTCTGTTTATTATAAGAAAAAACTGCTTGAAAAATAAAACTAGTGGAAATTATTGACAAGCATCTGCTCAGATATTAACGAGGTAATTAATGTTCAGATATTAATGGTAACTTGTAGTGAATGGAACTTATTGACATTTTAAATTGTTCAGAAGTATTTGGTCACCTTGTCTGCTACAATATGTCTGATGGCGACTGTACAAAATAAAAAATTACGTAAAAACGGCTGCTTCCAGCTAAACGCTTGCAGTACCTATACAGGGTATTATGTAAACGCTCCCGAAAACGAAGACTGACGATAGTACTAATCGTCGGTTTTTTTTTAGTGAAGTGATGTATTTTTTATGAATTTATTGTTACATTTAGCTGTACTAACATGATGGAGCGTCGATAATGCTAATAAAAAGTAGAAAAAAAAAATTTTATGTCTTCGGGATCAATTGTTTTCCTGAGCCATCATCAAAGGTGTCAATAGTACTATCGTCTGTCTTCGTATTCGAGAGCGTTTATCTAACACCCTGTATATGTTGACCTGTCATGGTACGATAAGCTTGACAATAACAGTTTAACTTATTCTGGAAATGAATAGGTAAAAAAATATGAACCATGGTCGAATTTCTACCACCATCTATTCCCACTCAAGACAAATAATTGTGTGATGAGCATGATCATTCGTTCTGTGTCTGGGTGTAATTTATCTATAATATGTATGTATTTAGAAAATATGTTTATCAGCAGTCTGGTTACCATAGTACAGGCTCGACCTAGTTTGGGATCAGACGGCCGTGTGTGAGATGTGTGAAGTTATTATTAATTATGGATTAAGTTATCGCATTACCTCGCCACCCACTCCTGTCACTGCCTCGAGTGTTGTGGATTTGATACCAAGACGTAGAATTCCACCAATTTTTCATATCCTTCTTTTGCTATGAAAGCGGTTTGAACTCACCATCCAAGGTTTGTTATAAACATAGGTATGCGAATAAGATAAGTAAAACACAACTTGACTCCTGGCGGGCTTTTTATATTAGAAATGACAATCAAGCTAACGATTCTGCCGACTGCATTATCAATTATCTGTCGTTCCATGGAGATCTGAAGACCGAAATATCAGGGTTATTCATGGATCATATAGGATTATTCATGGATCACATAAGGTTATTCATGGATCACATAGGGTTATTCATAGATCATATAGGGTTATTCGTGGATCATATAGGGTTACTTCTCCAGTGGGACAGTTGCGAGTCGAGCAAATTTCAGGGGTACGAAAACTTATATTTTCTGTCGTGTATGAAATTCTACTGACGGATTTTAAATACAGCCAGCAAAGAAAGTCGCTTAACATATTGAACTTGTTGATACTGCTCCGTAGTGCCTAAATCTTTCTCATCTTGTCCTCCAAGATTAGAAAAATAAATTATTGAAAAGGTTAGAGATAAGATTTATTGATTCATGTGTTAAGAAGGTCAATTGCAAATAGGTGGTATATACTCAGCAACTTTCATTGCGGACTGTAGCTACATAAACAATAATATATAAATACATTTATCTATTTCTGGTACAATAAAATAGTGCTTTTAGACTGGCCTGTTGGTCTAGTGGTTAGTGATCCTGAATGCTAAGCCTGAGGTCGTGGGTTCGATTCCAACCCTGTACAAATAATTGTTGGATTAGCATGATCATTTGTTCTGTGTCTGGGTGTAATTTATCTATCCTACTAATATTATAAACGTGAAAGTGTGTGAGGATGTATGAATGTTTGTTATCTTTTACGCAAAAACTACTGAACCGATTGCTATGAAACTTGGTATGTAGATAGCTGGAGACCTGGATTAACACATAGGCTACTTTTTATCCCTAGGATAGGTAATATGTATCTAGAAATATACAAGTATGTTTATCAGCACTCTGATGACTATAGAACAGGCTCTGCTTTATTTGGGATTAGGCGGCTGAGTGTGGGAAGTAAGTTATTTTTATAAAAGTTCATCATAATGAAAAATACTCCATACACACATACCTATTTACTATTTATTTTATAAAAATATTTAGTATTAATAAGTTCGTATTCACATTAGGTAGACAGTCACCTTTATCATCAAACACATTGGACGAGTTAAATATTTTGCATTTCCATATTGAGGTCTAAAAAACTATCGGCACATTTTTTTTTTACGGAATAGTGGGCGAACGAGCAGACGGGTCACCTGATGGTAAATGACTACCGCCGCCCATGGGCACCTGCAACTCAATAGTAACAAGTGCGTTGCCGGCCTTTAAGGTGGGGATAGGGGAAGGGTGGAAGAGGGGGGTGGGGGAGGGAAGTTTTAGGGCCTCCGGTAACCTCACTCACTCGGCGAAAAGCAAATTGCTTGCCTGCGGGTTTTCTGTGAGGCCACACCGGTCGAGCTGGCCCATACGTGCCGAAGCATGGCTCTCCCACGATAATACCAGATGTTATGAAGGAATTTGAATTAAGGTTAACCCCGGATCGGCCTCTTGGAACCCGCAATAAATTAACCAGAAGAATATTGACGGAGTCGATATTATCATCAATTACTAATACCAGTGTACCAATCGAAAGATCTCTTATATCTAGACAAACCATTCTAAACAAACAACCCTATTTAAGTCTAGAGATAGACTTAAAAGAAGACTTCTGCCAAATTTTCTTAACCACAAATTACTTTTACGTTAAAAAACCTCTATGCTCCCAACAAAGTCACTTCTAAACTTCAAAGCAGCAGTTTGTGAAAAAAGAAATTATGTTTCATAGAGTAAAATACTGCATGTAAACCGTCCCTTATGTTTGCCCAACCACAAACCAGCATTAGAATGGACAACTTAATTTTAGAAGTACCTACATTGCAAAAAAAAATTTAAGATAATCTACCTGTCAACGCATTTAATTTTTTTTTTGTAATTTATATTTTATTTCTCCTTGTAATTGATTTGTGTAATCTTAAGAAATAAAGTAATAATAAACCGTAAACCGCAGCGAAAATTTTGCAACATTGGTCAAAATAAATAATAGTTTCATGCAATACATTCAATTTTCATATAGACTACGGTTACTCTTATATTGCGTACACAAGTCAAGTACAAAATTTTTGTTTTAGCTTAACATCACCTATATCGTTGTTACTAGGCAGTGTAAAAGCATAACACATACTTTTTTTTTAATTTTTTTTTTTTTAATATTCTAGTTTGACGTCACACCCTTGTCAATTATATTTGAGTTGTTTAATTTCGTATAACGCAGTATTCAGTTAAATAAAATAACGTTTAACTTTTGCATAAATTGCATTCTTATTTTAAAGTATGCGACCTAGAGGCAAGGAAAGCATCTGTATACGTTTTTTTGAAGTGAAACTTCTTTAAAATCTTTCTGATTTGAAATTCGATGAAACGAAAAAGCGATTGTAAAAACAGACAAACATATTCATAAATAGGATTTAGCCTGCGAGAGAATGAGATAGAGTACAAGCATCAGTGTTTCCTTATCTTTGCGCCTGCGTACTTCTAAGCCTTCAGATAAGTCAATGTCAACGTAGTGTCATTTTTGTGCATTTGCGTATTGAAATACGTTAGTTAATTAATTTATGTTAATAATTTAATACATCTGTGTTAATTTGACCAATAACTTCTATCTGAATGGCCTAATATTAAATTGATTAACATTAGTAAATTATTTGTGATGTTTTTATATTTTATTTCTCATTCTCTCGTAGGCTACTTTTCTGAAGTTTCACCTCTGCCGTGTGTGAATTGCACACACACACACACACACTTTTTTTACCTTTTGCCTATATTTGTGTTGAAAAGCTATTTACAGTTTTCAGCTTGCCGCACACATTTTGGGTTTGACTCCCTCCGCTATAAGACGGTCCTCTTTACCGCTACCCTCTAACATTTTCCAACTTAAACATCAATCATCCTGTTTTTTCCTAGTATTTGTTAAATGAAATAACATTTTAATTCTTTTACAAATTTTAACTAGGAATAAAAAATAACACTAATTACTTATTCAAATCTATATACTATAAAGTATTATGTGATTGTCCACATCAGTATCCGCGAGAGAAAACAAATATCAGCGAAAATCACTTACACAAAGATCATCATCAAATAAGTAACAAATATGAAAACAATTTTTTTGTTACATAGGGGTCGTCCATTAATCACGTGAGGCTCGAAAGGGAGGGTGGGGAAGGAGTTTGGAAAAAATCACGAATAAAACAAGGTGGAGGGAGGTGTAGTGAGATATCACGTGGATTTATTTTTTCCTTGAACGCGCGATTACTAAAGCAAAAAGTGGCGTGTGATCTTGACAAGCCGTTGCCAGGCATAGGTTTCCCCGTCTGCCGCTTGGTCAGAAACAACCTGCAACCTTAATGTTTGTCTGATCATTTTCATCACGGTGCTTAATTACAGCATTAGATTATATTTTTATTTAAAGTTAATTTTCTGCAATTTTTCAAGATATGTACTTTGTACCAAAAAAATACACGTGATTTTAAATCTAAAACCTCACCACGTATCACCAGGGAGCAGAGAGGGGTTAAACATATGCTAAATGCGTCACGTAATTAATGGGCGACCCCATAGTTCTATTAATGATATAGTAGATAATCAAAGGTTGATACAATATTAGCCTTTTGTTGAATAGGAACTTGTACAAGAACTTATGCGTAACAGCTTTGACTTGAAAATACATGGAAATCAACTTTAATTTGAAAACTTAATAATTTATTTAAAAAAATACAGTCTATCTGCAGGTAACAATAGCAGCTATGTAATTAGTACGGGTCTGTGGAAAAATGAGCATTTTTCTTATCTTCTGTTACATTGTTTTTGGGTTAGACCCTGCAATCAGATGACTGCTATCCAACATCTTAACCATTATGTTACCGGTGCTACATTTTGTGACTACTTAATAATTATGTCAGTGTTATTGTTAGGTTATTATATAATTAATTATGTATGTACTTATTATAAATAGTGAGTGTTTTATGAACATTATCTTGTGTTCTATTTGAATTTTATTGACTTAAAGAGTTTCTTCAAGATCATGCTTTCTTATTCATATGGTCAAATTTACAAAACGAATGAATAGTTTTTATCTTGGTGATATGGACTTTCAAAAACACAACACAACTGTTTTGTGACAGTGACTTACACAAAACAACAATCTCAAAAAATGTTTTAATTACATCCACATCCACATCTTGCTAAATTGAAATAAGGTGTATTTTTCATACCTTAATTTTCTACATTTAGAGGTGGCATATTTTCTTCAAATTTAAACGATACCAACCTTGAATACAACTAAATCAATTTAAAAAAGATTAAAATCGGTACACAAATGGCGAAGATATCGCGTATCATACACAAAAAAAAAACATTCAGTCACATTAAAAACCTCTTCCTTTTTCGTTAGAAGTGAAGAAGTCCGTTAAAAATATTTATTATATTGAGTATATAATAAAATGATTAGGGAACGTACCGATACTACGTGACCCGTTCTGGAGGGGGGGGGGGGGGGGTCTTCAAAATACCACACTTGGTCAGAGGGGCGGGGGAAGGGGGGTTTAGTCTTAGCTTTTCGTCACGTAGTCAATATCCTCTAGGGAAATCTCGTGCTTTTTCGAGCTATATTCAAATATGGAGCGCAGCGACAAGCAAGCGTTTGGCGCTTTTTTACTTTCTGTCAGCAAAAAATTATTTAAAACCATATTTATAAATGACTACGTGAAAACTAGAGGGGGAGGGGGGTCATCGAGGAGGGGGAGGTGTATAAAAAATTGGTCACGTAGTATGGGTACGTTCCCTTATTAAATGTGAACGAAAATTGATCTTTGTTACTCAATCAAATTTAAATAAAACACAAGATGGCGTTCACATTGATTAAGGCCTCTGAGTGTTCATGATATTACTTAGGATTTTTCTTAGATCCAACAAAATATACGCTAATAAAACTTATAATAATAAGGAAAAGTGAGGCTAAGAATACCGTCCGGTCTCCAAACTCAGATAAGTATCTCTCGTATAAATAGTTAAAAAAAACAATTCCGTTCTTTTTTCTCTTCTGTCAGTCAGTCTGTTTTCTTTTTATTCTTGACGGGCTTTTCCAAGTTTTTTTTAATAACTTCGACGGAGCTACATTGTTATAAATTGACTAGCAGTTTCAACCGCGTATATGGTCACTACTCCGCTCCTAAGGATCATAGCGTGATGTTACATCACTTTTAAGCAAAAAAATGAAAAAAATAATTTATGAATATTCGGGTAGAAATTTCCAATGACTTTCCACTCAGAATGATGGTCTGAATACACTATTTCAGGATTCGGTACGGTGCCGCTTATAGTAAGGATTTTTTTTATTCAAATAAAATGAGTTTAGACACGTAAGACCATCTCAGTTAAAAAAAAGAAGAATAATAATCGTAAGAATTTTTATAAGATTTTTTTGTTTTAATATCTGACAACACTATAACTCTTATCAGTATCAGTATATATAATAATATTTAGAACTGAAAAGGTATTCTTGTATAAAACCCGCTTCGAGAACAATTTCCTTATATTATACAAAATTATATTCAAATTTACCTAAATATATTATTTACAAATAGCAGCGGTATTGGACCGAGTGCCTTGATCAGTTGTACCGAGGTGCTGTGCGCCCACGCCTGGTGTTAATTATCCTTGGAGTCCTTAGCGCCGGGCACATCGGAGTCCAGTTGCTTGAGCAACCGGAACAGTGCAGCTGCTTCACGGATGCGGCTGAACTCCACGCAGAACGCTTCCACCTCGATGAACAGCTCCTGGAAGGAAGGTGGATAGTCAGCATATATATAACAACTATTTGAGTATCAACTTGCATTGATGTGCGATAAAGGCCTGTGGACAAATGGTCTGTGCGTCGTGGTGAGACCTGACATGAGTTTTTACAAGATCTCTCCTTCTTTGGGTCATCCATAAATTACGTCACACGTTAAGGGGGGAGGGGGTCAACGAAGTGTGACATTGTATAACAAGGTGTGGGGGGTCATAGGCTTCGTGATGTCACATGTCGAAATCTAAACTAGTTACGTTACTACACTTTTTCAGTTCTGGGGGTAAAATTGGCAAATATGTGACGTCTCACTAGGGGAAGGGGGGGGGGGAGTCATGGGACAGCCGATAGAAGTGAAAAGTTAAACGAAACGACGAACTTAAAACGTCACATTAGCAGGTTGGTGACATTAATTAATAACGAGCTGACAGAACTCAATGTTTAGATTAGTGCCCTCTAGTGGATCTATATATCG
Organism: Euplagia quadripunctaria; assembly: GCA_963859945.1. Taxonomy (NCBI): domain Eukaryota; kingdom Metazoa; phylum Arthropoda; class Insecta; order Lepidoptera; family Erebidae; genus Euplagia; species Euplagia quadripunctaria. Next base: position 925,065 of record OY982575.1, on the reverse strand, counting down.
CCACCCGGCAAAAAAAGTGTCATATCACATGTTAGGTACGTTTTGATATTTTATAGCATTGAATAGTAAATGTTGCATTTAATCAACTGTAAACACATCGTTATTGGCTGAGCTGTTTTGTTCTATTTACGGCATAAGAGTTGTATTTTCTCGAAATAGCTGTTTTTGTATTATGACACTTTTTTTGCCGGGTGGCGATATGTATTATTAGCGTGACCGTCACGAGTTCAGTGCTTTTTCCCCATAGCAAAAGTGCACAAACGTGCCTAAAGAAGTTTTCACTTCAAAAATGTGATGTTAGTTCAGTTGAATGCTCACTTTAACATTAATAATCTTGTTTCTAATGAGCGACTGCAGGAAGACACAGACGAGGCGCACGAGCCGGTTCTGCATGTACCTGTCGCGGATCGTCTCGCACGTCGATATGCAGTTGCTTATGTACAAGTGGACGAACTCCACCGGCAAGTCCACTGACGTCGTTAATCTGGAATTTGTTATGTTGATAATGATGTGTGATAAACTAGCGACATCTGTTGGGTAGTTGGTCCAGACTAGTTCATTAACTGTCGGAAGTTTTTGAAAGAGGTACAGTAAATTAAGAATATAATGTTCCGACAATTAATTAACTTTAGTTAAACTGATTTCGTAGGACAATTTCTTTTTGTTCTTTTTTATTTACATACTAGCATTTCCCGCGCGGCTTTGCTCGCGTGTACATATTTATATATTTTGTGGGAACCCTAATTCTTTTCCCAAAATAAAAGTAGCCTAAGTTACTTCTTGTAACACCAGCTATCTGCTTGTGAAAGTCCCGCGGGAAATCGGTCCACCCGTTTCAGAGATTAGCTGAAACAAACAGATAGACAGACAGACAAAAATTTAAAAACTGATTTTTAGGCATAGGTGCAAATAACTGTATGAACTTAAAAAAAACTATTACTTTGACATTACAAACAGACTCTTCAGTTTTATTTATTTGTATTGATTAAAAAAAACCACGATTGTTAGATGCAGAGTAGATGTCAACTTAACTTTGTAGTTAACTGTCGAATCTTCTACTTTTAATGTACTTTTATTAGTTTGTAACTAACTATGTTAACAAGCCTTGGAAGTAAATTTTAACCTAAATGTAATTGTCGTATCGAAATGAAACTTTGAATGTACATATATGTAGTTTGAATGACAATAATATAAGCTGTAAAAATAGCTGTAAAAACATCGTTATTAGCTCAGTAAAAAGGGGGCCTTTGTTCCCTTTTTCAATGAGCTGTTTAGTTCAATTCACCGGCATAAAAGTCGTGTTTTCCCGAAATAGCTGTATTATGACACTTTTTTTGCCAGGTGGCGAAATATCATCAGAAATCTTATTATTCTTTTAAAATGAATTACAAATATATAAATACTTGTGATTTTGTCACGAGCTTGATATATTGTATTATCTTAGGACAATTACCGACTATGCGAAGTTTAATGACGCAGAAAAATTAAGAATTTAAAAGAAGGAATATTTTAATCCAAGTGCCATATGATTTTTGTTGCATTACGACATCACACATTTACTTCTAAACCCTTCTTTTCTTAGTTCTACCTACCTACTATGCGAATGTGAGTTGGTTTGTTACGCCTTCACGCCTTAACTGCTCAACCGATCAGCAAAAAACTTTGCATACACGTTCTCAGACGTACAGAAAAGGATATAAATAATACATTTTCCCCAGAAATGAAAAGTTTAAAAAAACGACTTCTGCTGTCTATCTCCGAAACTCATCATTAGTTGTTTACGAAATTTATATAGGACCATTTCGAAATAAAACTCAAAGAAATCCGTCTATATCTGACGAAGTTATGTATGAACATAGATAAAAAAAACAAACATCCAAATTGGGAACGTCCTCCTTTTTTGAAGTCGGTTAAAAAAACTGTTCGAGGGATAGAAAAATAAATTGATCGCGAGCGAAGACGCAGGTAAAATCTAGTTTATGTGTAATTACTATGATTGTCATGGTGGTTCAGTTAAATAGTACCTGTTGACTACTTCCATGGAGTGCAGTGACATCTCCATGTTGACGAGCACGCTGAAGTACTCCGTGATGTGTTGCGAGTGGATCAGCTTCAGCAACACCGATATTGCCACCATTGGGTTGTTCTCCACTAGATCTGGCAACTGGAAATAGGGCATACAATCTCACTAGTTAACATTGTTAGTACTTAAGGGGCCATCCATAAATTACGTCACATGTTAAGGGGGAGAGGGAGGGGGTGTCTACGAAGTGTGACAGGGCGGGGGGGGGGGTGATAAACTTCGTGACGTCACATGTCAAAATCTAAAGTATTAAAAACAAAATATTACCTGTAAACGAAAGACTACATACGCTTATAGTTTTATAAAAAAAAAATAGGCAGTCATGGGGCTGCCAACAGAAGTGAAAACTAAAACGAAACGACGAACTTAAAATGTCACATTAGCAGGTTGGTGACAATAATTAATAAGGAGCTGACAGAACTCAATGTTTAGATTAGCGCCCTCTAGTGGATCTATGTATTATATTATTTAGCGTGACGGTCAATAGCAAAAGTGCACCAACGTGCCTAAAGAAGTTTTCATTAAAAAAAATGTTGAACTGATTAATTTCAGTTCTGGGTGTGAAATAGCAAAATATGTGACCACATGAGATAAGGACGGAGGGGGGGGGGGGGTCTAAAAATCATGAAATTCGTGTGACGTAAGTTATGGATGGCCCTTAAAGACAGGATGGTAAAGTTCAATTTAATGCGATTGGGTTGTGACGTCACATTTCAATTTTTAAAATTAAAATACTAGCTGTGCGTCGCGTGGTTTCATTTAATTTTTTGTATAAGTTGGTAAACATTTAGATGCATTTAGTAAAAAAAGTTATTATGACATTACAAGCAGACACTTCTTTTTAACCGACTTCAAAAAAGGAGGAGGGTCTCAATTCGATCGTATTTTTTTTAATGTTTGTTACCTCAGAACCTTCGACTGGGTGAACCGATTTTGATGATTTTATTCAAAAGCTAGTGCTTCCCATGTGATCCCATGTCAATTTGAAATTCTGAATATGGCATCCATGAGAAAACCATATAAGTCTTTTATGGAATAGTTTTTTTTTTGAAGTCAGTTTTTTTTTGATAGAATTCATATTTATGTGTATAGATTCCGTTGAATCAATCACTAAACCTTGTTGGTCAATTGGTCTACTCATACACGGTCGTGTCTTAGTGGCTCTACCATATAAAACAATACAGCAAATCACCTGTGAAGGAGTGACTCCGATCTCATACACGAGGTTGGGGTCCTGGTCGAGGAGAGCCAGGAGCCGTTGCTGGTGCTGTACGCTGAGGGCGCCCTTCAACGCCACAGCCGTGAGTTCTTTGGCCTCGGCCATCGTGTTCGCTGGGTCCTTCGGCTCTTCTGAAGGCTTCTTCTCTTCTGGTTTGTCTTTTTTCTCTTCTTGCTGTAATATAAAGTCATTTATAGTCTGCTTAGTTATAACCTTTTAAGTCGGTCAAAAGGATCATTTTGTAGTATTGGAATAAAAAAATCTATACAGTAGGAGTACCTATGTCAAAGTAAAGGAAACCGTTTGTCAAGTGTCGTGGGTTCGATTCTCACTCGGTGCAAATGTTTGTATGCATGAATATCTATATTTTCATTGCTCTGGATGTATCTATATAAAAATGTATTAATAAAAATACATCTAAGTAGGTATGTATAGTAACTTCCATATAGGTACTGCAAAAACATCAGTACGTACGTACTTTAACATCATCTAGCTAGCGGATGAGCTGAACTACGTACTAACTATTGACGACTTCATTGCGCCTCAAATTACCCCAATCGCTTCAAGTGTGCCTATAAAATTTTAAGAGTTCCCTCGATTTCTCCAGGATCCCATCATCAGATCCTGACCTGATGACCACCTGGGAATAAACGCTTTAAAAAAAAAAGAATAATTTTCCAAATCGGTATAGGCGTCTTTGAGTAATTGGTATAAAAAAATATACAGTAGAACATAGAACTCCTTTTTTTTTTAAGTCGGTTAGAAATACCGATTTTTCCTAAAATTCTATATGACCACACATTTCTGTAGCATCCTATATATTTTACTTGCCTTAGGTTTATGTTGTTGTGGCGTGTGCTGACGCTTCTCCAACCGTTCAGGTCTCAATCCTGTCAGACCTTCGTAATCTGTGTCGTATAGAGGTTTGTACACGCCGCGGTTCACTAAACACTTCCAAACAGCCTGAAAATTGTTAATAACTTTACTTGTAACAATGTTAACAAATCTTTAAAGTCAATTTTAATCTACTTCTAATTGTCGTATCGAAAAAAAACTTTAGTTTTATTTTTGGTATAGGGGGCAAACGAGCAGACGGGTCACCTGTTGGTAAATGACTACCGCCGCCCATGGGCACCTGCAACTTAAAAGTCACAAGTGCGTTGCTGGCCTTTGAAGTAGGAATAGTTGAAAAGGGGGGGAGAGGGAAGGGTTAGGGCCTCTAAGAGAAAAGCAATTGCTTCACTGCCAGTTTTCTGTAAGGCCGTGGTATCACTCCGGTCGAGCCGGCCCATACGTGCCAAAGCATGGCTCTCCTACTAATATTATAAATGTGATGTTTGGATGAATGGATGCATATATGGATGGATGTTTGTTACTCTTTCACGCAACGCAACCACTGAACCGATTGCGATGAAACTTGGTATGTTGATAGCTGGGGACTTGGATTAACGCATAGGCTACTTTTATCCCGATATTCCCACGGGATCAGGACTTACGCGGGTGAAACCGCGGGGCGCAGCTAGTAATGAAAATAGGTACATATATGTAGTCCGAATGACAATACTATAATTTGATATCTGTGAGCTGATCTGATGATGGAGCCAGGAGGTGATTAGTGGAACTCTTCAGTGGCTACTAGTAAACCCCTCGTGTTTGGGCTCATACATAGGCTGCACTAAAAGTATCGCGAATGGAATATTTCCACTATTCCTATCATATTAAAATCTTTTTAATTGAAAACTCCTTGGTTTTAAAAATCGAATACAATTTATTTATTTAAAAAAAAGATTCGGGTCTTCTTACAAGGTCTTCTCAAACTTGTTTAATCGTTGAGAAAATGGAATTGACTCGAGAAAATTCAAGGGCGATGATTTATTATGACTTTCGAAGCGGTTTAACACAAAACCAGTGTGTTGACCGGATGCTTTCTGCATTTGGTGATGAAGCCCAATCCAAAACCACAATTTATCGCTGGTTTGCTGAATTTCAACGTGGACGTGTCAAGCTCAGTGATGATCCAGGTCAAGGTCGTCCTTGCCATCTATCATTGTCGGGAAAAGTTCATGCTTTAATTCACTCCTTCACATTTTTTATTAATCAACTAGTTGACCCGGCGAACTTCGTAGCGCCATTATTTTTTTTCGTAAGGAAATGTAACACTTCCTGTAAATTCAAATCAGTTGTATTATCAATAATTCCATATAGTGACACGTTTGACGTATCGACAGTGATTAATAAGTCAAATTAAATATTACCGGAAATGTTACACGTTACGTACTTAATGACAAAAAATGAGACAAAATCTTCCGTTTATAATACGACCTTATCTATACTAATATTATAAAGCTGAAGGGTTTGTTTGTTTTCTTGAACGCGCTAATCTCAGGAACTACTGGTTCGAATTGAAAAATTCTTTTAGTGTTGGATAGCTCATTTATCGAGGAAGTCTATAGGCTATATAACATCACGCTACGACCAATAGGAGCGGAGCAGTGATCATAAACGCAGGTGATACTGCGAGAACGGCTAGTAATGAAATAAAATTACAATTAAATAATTCGACCATAACTATTGTAACGCCTTGTAATGTACATTATTTTCAGTTTTTCCTTCTGGAGGGAAAACAAATAGCGCCGATGGTTTGCGACTCTCGAGCACGCAACGTACAACTGCCAAAATACGGCAATTCAAGGTTTATTCCACTCACTTCTCACGATTGGCCTTGGGATTTATTAATTGTCATTGCGAATGAGAGGTTTACTGGGAACTGGACACGTTTAAATTCAAAAGGAAAGTCAGTTGGTATTAGTGGCACAAGCACATCCTCGCCCTTGAACTTTCCTATGATTATAGTATAAATTTGATAGCTTCAATAAAGTTTTTCATATTTTTTTTAACAGCGAGTTTTGTTTCGTTGCACAATTGTGGCTGATTGAGATTGCGTAACATAATTAACACACAGCTACCTTGAGCTGTAAATTGTGTGGCGGTAATCCTGGAAAATCCAATGAATTTTAGAATTCAGTTGGATAATTGACTTCATTTGGATGGATAATGGGAATCGATCGACTTAAATGAATGCATTTGTCCATCAATATGACTCTGAATTTTTATATTTAAATCATCAGCTGACATCTACATTATTCCTTTGAGGGGCCAGTAGAAGTGTCAACAGGAATTTTCCCATTGCCAATGTCTAATAATGCATTTCAAAACACTTCCGCCGATATGTCATTTTGAGATTTTTCACGTATCTCCATAACTTTGATGCGTTCAAGCAAGCATTTAATTCATCAGCAGCTGTTGATCTGGGAATGACTGGCAGCGTTTGGCGAAAATCTCCAGCCGGTAGGTCGAGTGTCTTTAATTCTTGTTTGTGCGCGTAAACTCATCTTAAATTATTAATTTACAATTTTTTAGCACTTTCGCCGTTGCTGATGTTTTGGTTACATTACACGGTGGTTCAGCTATTGTTTGCAAATTTATTGGCAGTTTGAGCGCAGAATGAGCCGTTCGTTCACCTTTTAACAATGTAGCAGCGATCCCAGATGATGCTACTGCCAGTGCTATTTTACTTTGTTCCCGAATAGTATAAAAAATTAATGAAAACAAGAATATTTTACCAGTTCCGCCTGGTGCATCAAGGAAAAAACATCCTCTATTGCCGACGTTAACTGCTTTTACTTTTATATTTATATATTTCGTATCGTTTGCTGATTTTTGTGCTGCTGATTTAAAAGTGGGATGTATGGTTTGACTTAAAGCATTTTTATCGTATTGCCGTTCTCGTTCAAATTCACGATTGAATGCATTGATTGGGGCGATTAGGCGCAGGCATTCCTAATTCGTGCAACATCTTGTCGGACATTATCACGCACAAATCCTCTAAAGATATCAATACCTCATTGTGTATCTCTGAGCAAATTTCAAGTTCGGGATTTGCCGTTGTTTAATTTTACTCGATGCAAAATGTATATATATTGAAGATCTTCTGTCTCATTCACTCACTTTTCATATTATGAGATTTAAAAAAACTGTTATTTTTTTAAATTTTCTTTTATACAAACCTTGTCCTGACGATAACGAACACACAAAAAAAAAAAAAATTTCTTATGCAATTTGGTGCAGTCGTTCGGTAGTTATGCGCGTACATACATTTCGGCGATTCATTTTTATTTATATAGATAAAAACATACCGCAAACTATAGTCTACATTAGAAACCGCAACAGATAAAAGTTTCTTGACTTTTATCACATTTTTCGCAATAACTTTGCAAAACCGCACATACTTATGACTACACAGCTGATTTTTATAAATGTTATTTATGAATATCTAGGCTACCAAACAACATCAAATGTAAAGCACCGGGAGACATCGGTAACTGTCAAAACTCTGGGTGAAGTTAAAAAAAAACCGGCCAAGTGCGAGTCGGACTCGCGCACCGAGGGTTCCGTAAAATATTTATATTATATGATGTAACTAAAAATTTACGCTTTTCGCAATTTTTCCTTTATCTGTGCTATAAGACGTTGCTTCGTAACAAATTTAAAGATTCTGAGTTTACGGGAGGAACCCTGTAGGTTTTGATTCCCTTGCGGGTGTCGAAAATTTGCGGCATAAACGGCTGTATCTTTTGATTGAGTTGGCTTAGAAGTTTGATTTTTTCACAGCTCTAAGGGAGAGTAGACCTGAGATTTTGATATAAATTCCAGCTTGATACCTCCACGCGTTCCTGAGAAAAAGGGTCTTGACAGAGAGACAGACCCACGGACGGACGACAAAGTGATCCTATAAGGGTTCCGTTTTTTCCTTTCGAGGTACGGAACCCTAAAAATGAAAAAAAAAAAAGAATTTTCCGGCAGAAATTTTCAATGATTTTCCATTCAGAATGATTATCTGAATACACTATTTCAGGATTCGGTACGGTGTCGCTTACACCCTGTATATACTAACTAATCGGCTAAAAAGAGAACTTCAGAGGTAGGGAACCCTAAAAACTTTCTTTTTCCCTTATTTTATTTTGACTTTGACTAAAGCAAGGGGTAGACAGGTAGAGGTATATAAAACACCCAGATTTTGCCCAACTTTAATTTGTACTGCTCAAGTAATGCCTATTGCCGTCAACCGGGCACTTTGGAAATTAAAGATTGGAAAAGGAAAGATTTTGTCATCCCAGGGCAAACGTAAGCTTGCTAAAGCCAGGGGGTCAGCTGCCGTCTCCTGACCCCCCCCCCTCTCCCCCTCGGTAGGCCCATGAAGGAAAGGGATATTACTGATACGGATGGATTGCGGAGTGTAAGGGTCACATACCTGTAGCTCGAACTGGCTGTTCCCGGGAAGGTGAAAGGCGTTATGTGCGGGGTATCTGATGATTTTAACGTTATCTTTACCTTATCAGCAGTTATTTCAGTGGTGTCCAGTAAAAACGTGGGCAGTGGTATTGGTCCTGAAGCTTTGAGAGTACGGTGTAATGGCATGTAGTCATTGGAGATCAGAGACTCCAAGAGCTCTTTCATCGCCATGCGATTGGGTGGGCTTCTGGAATAAGAGAAAATAAAAACATTTATTTATATTACACTGGCCGTTCCCGCAGTTTCACCTGCGTTTATGGTCGTGCTCCGCTCCTATTCCAAGTCGTAGCGTGATGTTATATAGCCTATAGCCTTTCTCGATAAATGGGCTATCCAACACTAAAACCATTCTTCTATTCGAATTAGTAGTTCCTGAGATAAGCGCGCGTATCTTAAACTTATGACATTTCATAAGTTTAAGATACACAACGAACATGGATGACTGTCTATATATGTCTGTTTCATTGTAACTCGTAAATGGATGAACCGATTTTAATGAGAAAGCTGATATAATCAACAATGTTCTCAGCTATTTGTATTGCTTTGTTCTGATCGTTATCTATACTAATATTATAATGCTGAAGAGTTTGTTTGGTTGAGCGCGCTTATCTCAGGAACTACTGGTTCGAATAGAAGAATGGTTTTAGTGTTGGATAAGTAATGACTTATAAAGAAATTTAGAAATGTCATATGTTATGTTAGATGACATAAAGATTAAGATATAAAATTTATTACCTATTCCATGATTTAAGTCAAAATTACATATTTTTGTCATCATCATCTTCGTGAGGTAAAACTAATACGTCATTTAATTATCACTACATATTATATAATTCTTTAAAAAAAAATCGACTTCAACAAAAAAAACTATTCCATAAAAGACTTATACATGGTTTTCTCATGAATGCCATTGTCAGAACTGTACCAAATTGAAATGGGACCACATGGGAAGCACCAGCTTTCAAATAAAAAAAGAATCATCAAAATCGGTTCACCCAGGCGAAAGTTCTGAGGTAACAAACATAAAAAAAAAACACAGTCGAATTGAGAACCTCCTCCTTTTTTGAAGTCGGTTAAAAACAAAGTCCCCGCCGGGTAAACTGAAAAACTACTGAACGGATTTTCATACGGTTTTCAGTAATAGACAAAGTGATTCATGAGGAAGGTTTTGGTGTATAATTTGTACCCGTGCGAAGCCGGGGCGGGTCGCTAGTTATATTATAAAACAAGTACATATTAATATTAAAAATGCCAACGAGACGCTGCATTCGGTTCTTCGTCACACTCGTCGTAATTTTAAATGGCTCACCACTGCAGTTAGCCAAACGAACATCTTATTTAATCATGAATAGTCAATGTCCACTTTGTATTTTTTTAAACAAAGAGGCCCAACACCATCGAAAAAAAATTAAAAAAGAAAAAGTCGGCAATAAAACTCACGGGCACTCACTTCAACTGGCAGGTTACATGTTAGCTGTGTTTACAGTGTTGTGTATAATATATATAGGTATAGCCCCAGATATGTTAATTACACTATTATATCATATTCAAATGTTGAGTCTAAACAAGTTTAAGTCCACAGTAAAACGACAGCTATCCCTTAAGGGCTATTACTCAGTAGTAGATTATATGCAGGATAAAAACGCTTGAGGTTGAATTGTATTGGATTCACAGGCTATTTCATGTACTTAATAGAAATGTAATGTGAGCTAATATGTTTCTTATTTTCCATCTCTTTTGTTTTTCTTTTCTTCTTTTTAATTTTTTTTCTTAATTTTCAGTTTCCCTATTGTCATATTCTTTTTTTTTTAGTTATTTACTTTTAATTTTAAAAACATAATAGCACACCACAAAATGATGTGATATGTACTAAATATTGTTAAAACTGTCTGGTTTTTTTTAAAAGCGTGGCCGTGAGTTTGTTTGCCCGATTTCTTCGCACAAGGCTCAACCATTTGGAAACGGGCGGTTATAGATCGCAACAGGCAGATGTGATATTATGTTGTCCATTTTTTTTTCTTTAATAGTTTTACATTTGACGAAGCAAACTATTGATGCGGTGACTATGTGTGTGGTGATCTATAATTTTTAATTATAATAATTATTTATTAAATCGACGATTTCGAATAATTGATGGTCAATTTTATGAAATAAAGATATTGAATTTGAATAATCACTACATATTATAAAACAAAGTCCCCGCCGCGTCTGTCTGTCTGTCTGTTCGCGATAAACTGAACAACTACTGAACGGATTTTCATGCGGTTTTTTACTAATAGACAGAGTGATTCATTAGGAAGATTTTGTGTATAATTTGTACCCGTGCGTAGCCGAAGCGGGTTGTTAGTAGATAATAATTTAAATAATGCGCTTTCCGAACTTAGAACATATTATGCGATCGTTAGGTACGTAATTATATCCGGTTAACTAATTGCCCAGATATTGTTTTGTTATCGTATCAACAATAACAACCCAGAATGAATAAGATTGTTTACAAGAATCGCATTTTTAAAATCGGTTAAAAACCTCTAAAACAAAACATTTATGAGGTTATTCAGGTAAGATTACGCAGGTAAGGGATTAACAGTAACTACATATTTTTAAAATAATGATAATTTGGTCTGCCTAAAGCCAATACAAGTCTACTTATGATAGTTTGTAAAATAATCTTAATTCTACTAATATCATAAACGTGAAAGTTTGTGAGGATGTATGAATGTTTGTTACTCTTTCACGCAGAAGCTACTGAACCGCTTGCGATGAAACTTGGTGTGTCGATAGCTGGTGACCTGGGTTAACACATAGGATACTTTTTATTTTGATATTCCCACGGTAAAGGGACCGGGAAACCGCAGGGCACAGCTAGTTATATTATAAAGGCGAAAGTGTGTGAGGATGTTTGTTATTATTTCACACAAAAACGGCTGAACAGATCTGGATGAAATTTGGCACAGGGATTGATCAGGAATAGCGCATAGGCTACTTTTATCAATATTTCCTAACAAATCGCGCACAACAGCTAGTCAGTAATAAATTCAGTATTTGTATAATAAGTACGAGCAGCACCCCGCGGTTTCACCCGCGTAAGTCCCGATCTCGTAGGAATATCGGTATAAAAAGGAGCCTATATGTTAATCCAGGTCTCCAGCTATCTACATACCAAGTTTCATCTCAATAGGTTCAGTAGTTTTGGCGTGAAAGAGTAACAAACATCCATACATACATCCATACATTCTCACAAACTTTCACATTTATAATATTACTAGCAGCGCCCCGCGGTTTCACCCGCGTAAGTCCCGATTCCGTGGGAATATCGGGATAAAAAGTAGCCTATGCGTTAATCCTGGTCTCCAACTATCTACTTACCAAGTTTCATTGCAATCGGTTCAGTGGTTTTTGCGTGAAAGAGTAACAAACATCCATCCATCCATCAAAACTATCACATTTATAATATTAGTGGGATTAGGATCTAACGCAATAAAAATATCAGCTAAGTAAAAGTAAAATATTTATTTTAAGGGATTTGTGATAATATCCATCAGAAAACAAGAGGAATTTGGAAACTTTTCTCCAGCAATCCGTGTTAATTATAAAAATATTATTGTTTAAGAGCTAAACGCTACCAAAACATTACGATTTCTTTTATTTTTTCTTTTGTATTATGATAAGTATCATCAGATAGACGTTTTTGTAAGTTTTTCGCGTAGCTCAAACTTACACGTTGTATGTGGCATGCAAATATAACAAAAAAATGGAAAATACAATTACGAATTTCAATGGAAACTGACAAACATGCAAAATTGTACTAAGAAATTTAAATTGTTAATAGCATTTCCCTAATATAACACAAACGTTTATTTTAGTACATTATAATGTATTGTTTGCATGCATTTTTTAATGAATTATTGTACTGTCCTACTGTACTGTACTGTAACTAATATTTTGAAGACGTATATAAGTATATCATAAAATACTGACCTGAGGTACAATCCATCACAAAAACTTTATGGATGATTTAAAAATTATTCACTAAAATATAATCACAACCGAAGACTACACATGTATCTAGTATGGAGATAGATCTCCGACTGCCACAAACTACGGAAAGCGTGGGGTGCAACGGGACAGGCCGATCGGTTGGGTATTGTTCTCCAAAACTAATATCTAAACCAGGTAGTCCCTTTTTTTTGTATAAGCAAAAGCATGCCATTTCATAACATGGCCTTTTTTTTTATTGTGACTGTCATACGTTGATTATAAGAAAGTAGAAAGGAGGTTGAATGCATAAATCAGCTGTTTTTTTTTTATAAATATGAATCATGTTTGTTTGTGTTTATCTGTGTCTTTGATAACTTGAATTTATCTCTAGGCTAATAGAATGCACACCACGCCATATGTATTTTTTTTTTTTAATATTTAAGCTTTATGTTGTGGTTTTGGCTTTAGCTTCTCGTTCTGTGCGTCACTTGGGGTTAATACGGAAGACCAGCGCTGTGTTGTGGCCTGCGTCACAGCCAGCATTAAGCTGAGTATTAACCTCGTTGCCACACATGCGGGCGTGCAATGGCAATGCAACGTATTTGTGTGTAACTGTGTTCCTAGGTTTAAGTAACATTTTATTTTGATTGCGCATTGCGCGACTGTATTGTGAGGCAATAAATGGTTCTTTCTTTCTTCTTCTTCCTACATATTACAGCTTAGCTGTTTCAGCGTAAAACTAAACTAACTGACAGATGCATAAAAATCCTCACAAACTTTCGCATCCATAATATTATTGGGATTATAATTCTTTAAAAAAAAACTATTCCTTAAAAGACTTATATATGGTTTTCTCATGGACGCCATTGTCAGAACTGGACCAAACTGAAATGGGACCACACGAGAAGCACCAGCTTTCAAATAAAAAAAGAATCATCAAAATCGGTTCACCCAGTCGAAAGTTCTGAGGTAACAAACATTAAACAAAAAAAAAGAAAAACCTACAGTCGAATTGAGAACCTCCTCCTTTTTTGAAGTCGGTTAAAAATGATTTAATTTATGATTATGAATAAGTTTATGTACCGTGATGTTTGAAAAAAGCCTTGAGCATTTTCAATGAATAACAGAATTGCAAGGATCAGTTAAAAAAACTTTTGTTTCGAACAAAGCAAAAGGAATTGCCTTATAAAAGAATAAAAACGACATTGTACTTTTCAGTCATTCAAAAACATACGAAAATGCTGCGTGGTAATAAAATAGAGAATTTTGCTAACGGTAAATCATAATGGCTTGATGAGTGAAGAGTCTTGCAAGCACGTGCTGATTTATTCCAGATATATCGGCTATCGCCTATTTTATCTTCTGTTTTGTTATAAGTTATGGACCAATGGCTTAACATAGCGTTATTCATAATGCCCAGACCGTTTAAAAAAATGTCTAATATGAATCCCACTAATCCCACTAATATTATATTCCACTAATATTATAAATGTGAAAGTATGGATGGATGGATGTTTGTTACTCTTTCACGCAAAAATCACTAAACCAATTGCGATGAAACTTAGTATGTAGATAGCTGGTGAACTGGATTAACGCATAGGCTACTTTTTATCCCGATATTCCCACGGGATCGGGACTTACGCGGGTGAAACCACGGGACGCTGCTAGTATTATAAATGTGAAAGCTTGGATGGATGGATGGATGTTTGTTACTCTTTCACGCAAAAACTACTGAACCGATTGCGATGAAACTTGCTATGTAGATAGCTGGAGACCTGGATTAACGCACCACCACTTTTTATCCCGATATTGCTACGGGATCGGGACTTACGCGGGTGAAACTGCGGGGCGCTGCTAGTTGTTTATATTTCGAATTGAACACTAATACGACATCTCGCCTATATGTTAATCCAGGTCTCCAGCTATCTACATACCAAGTTTAATCGCAATCGGTTCAGTAGTTTTTTGCGTTTAACAAACATCCATACATCCATCCTCACAAACTTTCACGTTTATAATATTAGTAGGATATAAAGCTCTTAATTCTAAACTGAATAGAAACAACAGCGTATGTCAACAACAGCAACAACAAACAATCATCGTCCTCATATATGTTTTTGGTCCTAGCACCATCCTTAATTGTCTTAATGATCAACTTGCCTAACAGTTATGTAGCAATATTTACAATGGTCAGACAATGTGATAAATAACGAAGTTTAATATTTATCACACACCCCGCTTTTACTTGTCATTATTCATATCGCCCGGGCATTGTAAATAATGCAATGTTTAATCACTTGGTCCCTATCATATATATAGGAATGCAGCAAAAAAAACTACCATACGAGTATTTAATATGAAGAATCAACTCGCATTTTGCTGCTCAATCTGAGTTGACCTTAACACTGCAAAGTGGTAATTTTTAAATCAAACCTTTTATTTAAATTTTATAAAAAAGGGCAATCTTAACAGCATGCACACTAATATGTTTAATTATTAAATAATATATTGATAACAAACCCATCAGTGAGTGGTATCAGCGCTGGCGCAGCTGCTCTAGCCATAGAGCTCATGTCAGCTACCCTCTCAGCCACTATGGTCTGCAGAGCTGAGTAGTCAAACTCCAACTCTTTGGAAGGAACTTCTGTCAACATCACTTGCTTGGCCGATTTTTTCATAACCTGTAATAGTGTTATCAATCTTCTTTTATATAAAAATCAATGTTTATTTGTTTGTATTTCATGAGCATACACTACATACGCATTGCAATAAGGTATCTTTCAACCAGAACAAAAATTGTTCCCAGGGAGGAAAAAAATTCTATCGATGCGTAGAAGCATAGGGCAAAAGAAATAATATATTTCATATACTGTGAAAAATGTTGTATGACTTTTTGAGCGGGTAGCAGAGATATTTTCAACAATCATCATCTTATTTCAACCTTAACAAATTATATACCTAAACCTTCCTCATGAATCACTCTATCTATTGGTGAAAACCGCATGAAAATCCGTACAGTAGTTTTTGAGTTTATGATAGAACAGACATACACAGACATACACAGACAGACACAGACAGACACAGACAATAGACAGACAGACACGGCGGGGGGACTTTGTTTCATAATATGTAGTAGTTTAAAGTATAAAAATTCATTATACCATAACAGGTGGTTTTTTATCGGACAAATCTAACAGGAATGAATCTCACTGGTAACAAAGAGCCTTCCTGTGGCGAGGAGTGTAGATGCTCACCATGTGGATGAATGGGTCAAAAAATATTTATTCTCCTATAAATCTACGGCACCAGAATGTAAAGCATCAGTATTATGAGATTATTAGCTGCACCCTGCGGTTTCACTCGCATAAGTTCCGGTGCTGAGGGAATATCAGGATAAAAAGTAGCTTATGTGTTAATCCAGGTTTCCAGCTATCTACATACCAAGTTTCATAGCAATCAGTTCAGTACATCCATACATCCTCACAAACTTTCACGTTCATAATATTAGTAGGATATTAACATAATATAATCTCATAATATTATCTTTAACATCTCTCTTTTATCTGTTAAAAATCAGTTTTCTGTACATTATTTATCTCCTGTAAACCATAAGATTTGTACGCCTATAGTTTGAATATAAATCAACAAAAGGACACTTACAGCAATTACTTTTTTTTTCTTTTTACCAATCCAAGTTCTAAATAAATATGCCATACAAATTTTTACACTCATTTTCTTACCAAAAGGGGGTTCAAAGACAATGTTTTGATATATCATCAACAAAAATGTTAAGTTTTAAATATGTGACCCTTAAAATATACAGGGTGATACAGAAAGGTGTGGTCATATTTTAGGGCTGTTTAGTAGACCCCGCGAATAACGTAAAGCGCTAACAATTTTATGAAAATGCATAACTTTTAATATAAAATCTTAGTTTGAAACTGAAAAATTAATCTTGAAAATTGACCGAGAAAGCTAATATTTTGTATGAGAGAGCTGCTGACATGAATGAAACTTTGAGTATTTAATACCAAGGCTGATGATGGAATGTTCAGATTTTTCTGAAAATATCTGCATAAAAAAAACAAAATCATGAAAATTGACATGTAAATTTATAATGTGTTGTTTAGAAATGTGCACGTACCTTAGGAAAAGAAAAAAATATTTCAACGTAATTGGCTACACATAATGTTCCTAAAATTTGACCATATCTTTCTGTAACACCTGTAAGGAGACAAACTTTAGTACTGGTTAATGTATCACACAAGGGTTTCTTTTTTATAGACAAAAAATGGAGCCATTATTGCAATACTTACATCCTTAACATTAACTGGCAAGAAACCATGCAGCTGCCCAATCAGCACTCTTTCTTGGGGTGCAAGTGGCAACAAGCCTGGCTTACCCTCTAACAGATGCAAAAATAAGGACGCAAAAGGGTTGTCCATCTTGTAAATATCAAATAGAATAGCTATAGCCACCACACGTTGCCCAGGCAGGGATAAATCCCCTCCTGTGATTAAAGATGATAAAAGTAGACATACTGAAAATAATCATAAATATTTTTCTTACTTTGATGGTGAAAAATATTATCTGTGGTGCACAGAACAATAGTATCTAAAGAAATAAAATAAATTGGGACAACAGTTTAAAATTAAAAACAATATTCTTACAGTTAAAATGGTCGGACTTAGGAAACTTCTTTTGCACCTGTGTGCATATTGAATCTAAACTTTGTGAGTCCACTGTCTGCTCTGAAAATAAGCTGCAAAAGTATAAACAATGAGAAAATATGTCTTAAAAAGCAGTGTATGGAGAGGTTAGATTACGATACACAATTTCACTCACTCTAATATGTATTTGCTATTTTCATTTACTAAATGTTGAGACATTTTGTTTAGTTTTTATGGAACTGTAGCTATTATTTTCAATAGAACCCTACAAGGACTCTAAAATGCAATTTTCATAACATCTAAGCGTCAATAGGTTTATTCAGACCAAAATATTATTTTGCTAATATGACAGAAATGACAAACGAAATCTTCCGTTTTGTTAATGCTGTCAGTTCAGCTCACGATTTTAAGATCCTTCCTAAAATCCAATCCGTAAACTTTTTTTTTAATTGTTGAATTTTTACTATTAAATATTACAATATTCAATTAAAGGAATTAAAGAAGTGTTTCCTAAACTAACAAATTTCATGCAACATACCAAATTGTTTCGAGTAAGTTAAAATTTCAAAGTAAGGTTTACCAAAAAGCAGCGTCCATTTGCATCCAAGAAGCGAAACAGTGTGTGAGTTTATTAAAGACTATTTTAGAAGACGGTTTTACTCACGTTTATATTTCGGGGATGCCCGACAAGTTCGGACCCGACGGGGGACCTTTTTCAAGGAGGGAATCGGCCTGCCACGGTGTCAGGCGTCACACTGTGTCTGTAAGTACCATAAACTTAGTACACAATGCTAGTAGTAATACTATGTTTATAGCTACTAGTAGTATTAAGTAGCTAGTAGGTATACTAAGTTTATACTGAGTACGGTTACCCCATATAGAGCAAAAATCCGACCTATTACAAACTACTAAACCCGTCCACTTCTTCGCCAATTATTTACTTTACCGTCGTGAGGACATTTTCTGGCCTTGATTGCCTTGTATTTCGCAACTTCATCATTTTGTCTGCAAGTACCTAATACATAGAAATAACCGTTACATTAAAATGACATGCTGTGTATATTAAATGTGCAACTCGGGACTTAATCGCGATAATATGTATAAGGTACAATACCTTTTTTATATAACCGACGTTTCGATGGAATTGAACCGATCGTGGTCACGAGTGGACCCATTGGTATTCGATTAAAACGTCGTAAAAGTAATATAATTTTAACAAAGTAGATTTGGTTTACCTGTAAAATATTGAAATATACGGCTTAAATTGCCTTATTACGAAGACGACCGTATTAGTTGGCACTGAAAGGAGTCACGCAAATAGAGAAACATCTCTAATATTTCCGAAATTATGCGACTCGAAAACAGAAACCGGATTTTGCTCGTGGGAGAGCCATGCTTCGGCACGTATGGGCCGGCTCGACCGAAGTGATACCACGGTCTCACAGAAAACCGGCTCCTCCTAAAAAACAAACCTAAACCTCCTGGCTCCATGATTAGACTATCGGTTCGCCATTAAACATAGTGGCAACTCGATCTTAAAGCGGTTCCTAGATGATCATGCGGCATGACATGCCTTACGTGAGATGTAAATGTCGTGGCGTCCATTGTGACAAACACATTTTAACCATTTAGGAAATTTTAACAGCTCCTTCTCTTTTCATTTGTGTTTCTCTATCTAACTATACCATCTGAGGCCCGTGGCTAAATCATCGAATGGGGTACAAGTTCACTCTTGGTGCCTCGTGTGTTTAGGGCCTTAGGGTCGGGGCCAGGGCCCCCTAGGACCATGGGGCCGTGGCATTTGGTGGTGCCTGTGGTGGTTGCCTGGAAGAGATTGTATATTGCGATAAGTTTGCCTAAACGGTGTTAGACCGTTAAGTCCAATCAGTTCCTCTTTTTCAAAAGTCAAAACGAGACGTTCTGTAGAAATTTGTATGAAATAATGAGTAACGGCGTCATACCTAATTAAAAAGTCCGACAACCTGTCTAACTACAGAACTTTGATATCGCCTAGTACTTGGGTTGTTGAGGTCTGATGGCAGTCGCTTCACGTAAAATATCAAAGTTCGGCCGTATCGTGGTTAGACTGAAAGCCGACCCCAACTTGGTTGGGAAAAGGCGCGGAGGATGATGATGGCGTCATACCTAACTATTGAAAAATATACAATAAAAAGTACTAAGAAGTATGAAAAGAGCAACGAAGATAGTTTTTCCGTCTTATGTCATACTTAATTTCATGAGGTCTGTTAAACCATTTGTTTTACGACATCTTTAACAATCATCATCATATTTCAACCAATTTACACAAAACCTTAACAAATTATATACCTAATCCTTTCTCATGAATCGCTCTATCTATTGGTGAAAACCGCATGAAAATCCGTTCAGTTGTTTTTGAGTTTATCGCGAAGAGACAGACAGACAGAAAGACGCGGTGGGGGATTATGTTTTATAATATGTAGTGATGATAGGAAACTACCCGTTATTGCTTAATAGGTATTCCTTTTACTTTACATCCACAATTTGTAGATAGTTAGTTAGAGAGCTTGGATTTCCCGATAACAGCCAGTTAGAGCTACCTACTGACCTGCTCGTACTATAGCTTACACTTCGCAACCCATCCGTATGAGCAATATACCTTTCCTTCCCTTCTTCCCTATCGTTCCCTTTCAATATATTCCCAATTTTCCCATCTTTAATACCGAAAGAAAAAACGGTTGACGGTAATATGCTTGCCCCCAATTACGTGAGAATTACAGTGCATTTAATAGCACCTAGGATAAAATGTTTATTGTTCAAAACATTAGATAGTAGGTAGGTGCCTATTGCTCTTAGTAGGTACCTAAGTAAACATAAGTAAAATATTGTATTCTATTGTAATGTGTTTATTAAAGACTACATCTATCTATCTAACAGAGTTTCCTCAAAGTGACCATTAGTTGAACAAAAGCAATAAACATTTTATCTAATTACTAGGTATAAAACATACTTTGTCTCTTCTTTGTCACTTCTCCGATTATAAATCTTTCTTCAATGACCAAATAAATAAATAGTTAGTTTAATATATTAATAGGAGTCAGATGTGAAACAATTTAAAGCAACAGCAAAGAAAACGCTAATTAATCTAAACAGAAATTAAAAAGAGAATTCTATTTTTTTCTTTTATGTTATAGGGGGCAAACGATCCCTACAAACATTTTAGTCGCATAAGTGAAACTAACGCTACTCAAAGTGCTATAAACGTCGTAATTAAGTAATTTAATTATGTAATACGGCTTAATGTCTCATAACTTTATACGACTTTTTAGTCGTATTAGACATCTTATTCGACTTCTATACAACATGTCGTAAATGACTTTATACAACTTTTAGCGGTATAACCAGTGCTGTCGTCTTAGTAACGCCTATACAACTTTTAAACCGTTATTAATCGTATTAGAGTCGCGGGAACTACTTTTACGCGATGGTCGTGTAAGAGTGATAAAATGCACTCTTAAATGATTTTTAGTCAATTTGATCACTTTTATATAACTTTACAGTGACTGGATGTCGTATTAGTGTATAAAAATTCAGTAACCAGACATTCTTTTATGATTTTTAAAAATAACTGTATGACGTTAAAATGAATAAAAAAAGCTGAACCCTAATTACGTTAATGGCTGACATATACTAAGTGCACAGAATGAATAAGTTGTTTAGACGTTGTATTATGGACGTGTCTTGAACTCTAAGTCGTAAAAAGGTAACTGTTAGCACGTTCGTTAAAAATATTTGTGAAAATATTGCTTAATTTAAAGAATATATAAGGCGCGTTCCTTTTATAGATAAAACTTGCTCATATTACTCGATAAAATTAATTTCCCAACAGATTAATGTACAGGACACTTTAGTTTTGAAGATGCAAATAGCTATACATAAATATACAAAATGGATACTGACAATGAAAATAATGTATTACAAAATAAAATTGATCGTCACAGTCAATCAAAATCCCTCATAAAAGTCGCGATAGTACATTGTGATTCGATAAAATGCCGTGAAGCGGTTATAGTAAACACCATTACTCGATGAGAAGACTTTTATTTGGGCTTTCACGACATCTACGCGAGCACTACATGACTATTTAGTGATTAATGCAACCACTTCGCGACTCTATTAAGACTGATTCGTATAAAATGGGCCTTTCCTCGGTCGTGTCGACGTGATAGCAACGTATTTGCGAACAGCTTAGGGAACCAAAAGTTAGATTTGGCACGTGGTGGCAACCTATAAAATGTTTGTTGGGGAGCAGACGGGTCACCTGATTGTAAATGATTACCGCCGCCCATGGGCACCTGTAACTCGAGAGTCACAAGTGCGTTGCCGCCTTTCAAGGTGGGAGTAGGAGAAGAGGGGGAGGGGGGAAGAGGGGAGAGGGTAGGGTTAGAGCCTCCGGAAAGATTTTGTGTAAATTTATTGAAATATGTTGATGATTGTTGAAGATGTCTCTGCTACCCGTACGAAGCCGGGGCGGGTTGCTAGTGTAGCTTAATAATAACTTGAGACATCTCACGGCCGTCTGAACCCAAACTAGGCAGAGCCTGTACTGTAACCAGACTGCTGATTATCATCTTTCTACCTTTCTCAGAATTTTATTTGGGGTCGGCACAATGTGTAGGTAATAATACAGTTATTATTATTTTTAATTTTTTTAGTAATTATTTTCTTTTTTTTCAAAACTGCATAGGGTTTTGGCTTGTCTATTTTATGGCCGGCTGCCTACGTGGCGCCAACCCTCCTTGAGAATGTAGTCGTTTTCAGACGGGACAAAGGAGGAAGGTAAATTGGGGTAAGGAGAATGGATAGGGCGAGGGAGCTAGGTTAAGGGATACCGCAAGTCTCGGATGGAGAAACGGGACTGAGACTGCATTAGCTCGAAGAGGCCGGGGTCGTGTACCCGAATATCCGTCCTGTGATTGGAGAGGCCACTAGGACAGGAACATCAACTGGCCAAGGTATCCAGACTGCTGATAAACATACTTAAAAGTACACTAATGTTCAGTGGCGGCCTTAGGGGGTGGCAAGCAGGGCAACCGCCCGGGGCCTCGCTCTTGCAGCGGCCTCGCGCCCTCGCACAACCACCCGCGGAGAAAAATCTCTTTGCTGGCTCAAGTCAAAACTGCTATCTGAAACTACGTGGGAATTCTGAGTAGAGTCGATAGGCCGTTAAATATCAACTAAGCGATATATGTGATGCTTTGAAAGATTTAGTGGAAAATAAAACAGATCGTCAATTGGTTAGTGAATACCGTTCCATAAAAAAGTGAAGAAAATTGACGTAAAAGTTTTGTCAATTTCCTATGTACTTACAATTTTTTTTATTGCATTTTTCATAAAGCATTAGCATTAAATATAGGTTCAATTCACATAAATTTCTCAAAGGACAATAGGGCCTCACAAAGATCTATAACCCGGGGCCTCGCAAAGATCTATCGCCCGGGGCCTCGCAATGCCTAAGGCCGCCCCTCCCTGCTAATGTTATTATATTTATGAAGGGGTCATACATATTATTCTGATTTTATCTACAAAGCACCCACCTAAATAGGTACCTAGGTACTTATTTAGAACAAATAACATCAAGATTGTTGTTTTAATTTTTTTTAATAGACAGCTCCCGCATTAGGAATATTTCAGCGCTTCTTTCCTCCGCCAACACCGATACGGAAGTCCACGAATATGCACAGTGTGGTTTCAACACTGTAAATAATTGGCTTAAACATAACCTTCTCACCCTGAACACTGATAAGACGAAATTTATTAAATTTGGTATGCGTTAAAACCTAACCCATTTACATCACAATCACATACATTTGTATGCACATAACTGTTATAGTACCGCGAATCATGCTTGCAACTGCCCAGCTCCTATTAATAACACAACTAACATTAAGTACTTGGATATTGTATTAGACGAAACTCTATCTTTTAAACAACATATAGCCGCTGTAACTTCCAGAACTCGTAAATTATTTAAAAAACTGCGCTATATAGCAGAACAAAAACTTATTATACAACTTTACAAAGCCTTATGCCAGTCAGTAATTCAGTACTGCATCACCTCTTGGGGAGGATCCTCAAAATCGGTGATGTTAACTATTGAACGAGCACAGCGAGCACTCGTAAAAGTAGCATTTCGCCTACCTTTTCGTTTTCCTACACAACTATTGTATCAAAAATGCAACGTTTTAACTGTGCGCCAACTATTTATAATGTACACTGTATTAAAATAACACACGACTCTAACATATAACTCTAACCTTGCTAACACAAAGAGGTGGAAAGATATTGTCTGTACCACACTTTCGGAATCGAGATTTGTATTCACAAATAGTTTTTTTGCATTTTTGGGTCCTTTTCTTTACAACAGGATAAATAAAAAGACATCCATATATGACCTCAACTATTTTGAAGCAAAGAATCTTGTGAGTCAGTATCTGCAAAGTTTAGACTACAACCAGACTGAAGATTTAATTACTGTTGTTAAATAAATAAGAGTCCCATAATGTTAATATTCCTATATTGTTATATATTACATAGATAGGCCTATATGTAGACAAGTATGTTTCATAAATATTGTTAAGATTAAATAATTATATTATGTAGTAAAAGTCTGTAAGTGCAGGTACAGGCACCCATATATTTAAGCTAATTATTGTTATCTAAGATCTGTAATAATATGTACCAACTATAAATGAATAAATTATTTATTATATTATTATTTTTTTTTCAGTGTCGCGGGGGGCTTCACAAACATTTAAACAACTGACACAAAGAACACCCAGACTCAGGATAACTATTTGTGGATCACACAAATTTTTGTCCCGTGTGGGATTTGAACTCACAAAACTCGGCGCGGCGTAGGGGCGAGGCGACCACTTAAACCATTGCGCCATCCGTGCATATTTACCCCTAAAAGCGATTTGTATTAAATTTTTCATACTAACTATATGAGTTTGCTATACTCATACAACAAATATTTTAGTTAAACTTAAACGACGCGAGCGGAGCGTAATCGCGGACACAGCTACTGACACTTAAAAAACAATAAAGCTGAATAGGTTTTTTGTTTGTTTAAACGCGCTAATCTCTGGAACAACGAGTCGAACTGGATTTTTTTTATTGGATTCGATAGAGTATTCATTCCTCAATGAATACTCTATCGAATCCAATAAGAATTTTTATCCTACTAATATTATAAACGTGAAAGTTTGTGAGGATGTATGTATGTATGGATGTTTATTACTCTTTCACGCCAAAACCACTGAACCGATTGCGATGAAACTTGGTATGTAGATACCTGGAGACCTGGATTAACATGTAGGCTTTTTATCTCGATATTCCTACGGGATCGGGACTTACGCGGGTGAAACCGCGGGGCACTGCTACTTTTTTTAAAATAAGAAGAAGTAACAAAAAGTAAAAAATAGGCTATGTAACATCACGCTGCAACCCTTAGAAGCTGAGCAGTGACCATAAACGTGGACGAAAATAACTGACGAAAACAGTAAAGGATTATATTTTAGGGTTGTATAGTCGACACTGACTTAATAGCGGAAAATTTGTGATATTTAATACATAAATATTATTTTGAAACTGATAAATTGAACTTAAAAATTGAATTATTTTTCGACTACACATAACGCTCCAAAAAAATGAATTCACGTTTCTGTAACACCCTGTATTTAATTTAAAGAATATCACAGCGTTGTAAAATATAGTGACACCTTCAAATAGATAGTAGTATTTCAGATAGATTTAATAACGTGAATAAAACTACCATATTATGACCACTAACCCAACTAACCATCGATATTATTATTTTGACTACCCAAGTGGCGCGTCCTTGAGCATTCGACTGCACCCTCACTGTTAAGATAATAGTTACTTCGTAACCCTCAGTCTTGCGGGTTCAATTGCCGTTCAGTGAAAATATCAGTGAATGAATGAATGAATGAATGAACATTTATTTAGAACAGCACTAAGAGACACATCAATACAATCAATACAACAAGAATTAACTTATAAATACTACATACTAAAAATAATTATGGTACCGTGTACCTATGCGTCCCACGGCCTGTCTAAAAAGGCGTCCAGATCAGCTTCATGTATAGCGAAATGCTGGACGCTGGTTTTCATCTGGAACCTGTTTCCCACGTACGTCGGGATTACTAAATGCCCATTTAATAATATTTGTCAGGTGTAGATGTGTAATGTGTGTGAGCGTTTAGTGACCACCAGAAATATGTTATACAGTTAAATAAATATTGTGTATAGGGATATATAAATATGTATATGTATATCTTATATTCACTTATTAAATGTTAAAAAAATAAAGAATGTTCCGAATCAAAAGTTCTTATACTTATTAATTACTTCGAAACGCACAAGTTCATACACAGTGCTACACCGATGCTTTGGCTGCCTTGTGACTTTTTGCCCTGGCGTTCAATTGTTAAAAATATAAGTCCCGGTGTAGCAGTGGCGTAAGTCGGCGTAACTATACCACCTGAGACCCGTGGCTAATCCATTAAATTTATTAATTCATTTTGTAATTAGTGCCTCCTGTGTTCATGACCTTTGGTGCCCGGGGCCCCCTCGAGCCGGAGGCCCGTGACATTTTGCCCGCTCTGCCACCCTATTGTTACGCCCCTGCGGTGTTAGTTCGATTTCCAAACCAAAACAATGATTTACAAACGCATGAATCTAAACATCGTGAGCCTATTTGTTAAACCAGAAAATAACATATAAGTATTTCACTGATATGGGTGTGGGCAATAAAACCCATTAATGAACCTGGGGGAATAGAGGCCTTTTCTTTATTCATCCCTTACCTGAGCATTAAGATCCTGAAAGGTGAGCTTTTGTCGTGGGGTTGGACATCAAATAGACAGTCCAGCACGCCAGAGCCGTTTGGTATTAGTGGCAGGGATTTTGGTCCTTCGTGGTATGAACCAAAACCTTGCAAAGGGTTAGGGGGGGGAGAATGCCACCACAGTTTTAGGAACAGAAAAAAGAAGAAATATGACAGAAACATTATAACAAAGAGTGACAGACAGAGTGGTAACAATAGTTGAAATACAAGATAGAGATAATAAATTATAGTCCAAATCGGACAAGACATCTTTGAGTAATCGGGTACATAAAAAAACAAAACAGATTGCGACGAACTGAGAACCTCCTCCATTTTTGAAGCCGGTTTAAAAATGTCTTAAATTTTAAATACGAATTTTTTTTCAAGTTCGATTAGAATTCTTCCTAAATTCACGATTTAGAGATATTATTAAAGCTGCACTGGACTGCATGCTAGGCGTTTTCTTTTAAATATATTATGTTATGATATTAGCACCTCCTGAAACTGCCGCCCGAGGCAGGTGCCCCGTTTTGCCTCCCCATAAATCCGGGTCTGAACCCATGGTAGGTACAACCTACAACCTGTGCTTAATTTGGAGCCGGATAGCTATGTATATTGTCCTAGAATTGTTCTTATTATTTGACGCATACGTCACACGACAAATGTGCGACATGCCAACAATATGATTATAAACCAGTTTTGTACTCGTTTACGCTTGCGATATCACATAGTACACGGGCACCGATGCGCCACAGTGCCGCAAAATGCACTCATTAAGTGGGGAAGCCGATAAGATTAAAATGCGAGTTCTGAACCCACCGTCTTGAATTTTATAGTTATAAAAGTAAAAGGCGTTTACATAATATTTTTAATGATATATTTTTTGAAGTGAAAACTTCTTTAGGCACGTTGTGCACTTTTGCCATGGGGAAAAAGCACTGAACTCGCTCCGTCACGCTAATAATACATATATAGATCCACCAGAGGGCGCTAATCTAAACATTGAGTTCTGTCAGCTCCTTATTAATTAATCTTTAAAAATATAATTAGGTCAATAAACTCCACTCATATGGTAAAATAAACAAAAACATAATTGTAATTAAAGTGAAAATTTATAAGGCCTATAGTGCCCAACAGCGAAAACCTTTATTCAAAATTTCGTATGAACGTACGTCAGTTTGATGGATGTCACTAGTAGATGGCATGACTTTCTTCAAAAATGAACACTTCTGATCGGCAACTCACATTACTTATTAACAATTTTTGAAGTGAAAACTTCTAAGCACGTTGGGTACTTTCGGTATGGGGAAAAGCACTGAACTCGCGTGACCGTCACGCTCAGATGACAGTTGTGTCATTTATGTTTTCACTTCTGATGTGCAGTCCTACGACTGACAGTTTTTTTACAGAATTCTTCGACCGACTTCTTCGACGAATGCGGATGTTCGCGCGCTTGTCTTTCATGCAGCGGCCTTAAACATAAAACTCAACGACAGCTTTATAAATGCGTCATGAATCGTAATAAATTTAAAAAGTGAAGCCGGTGGGAAAAGTGTTACCATCCGCTACAATGACACTTTTCTATACACGTGAGTTCAAAGCACGCGGCCCCTCTATAAGATACATTATTGACTACAACACAACACTAATCACGTGACGCGTACATTGGTTGTCATAACTATGTCCTTCCTATGCAGTTCTGGCGACGCTTCTGAAAAACAGAAATATAACATTATCACAGTCAGCACCAATTAAAGCTGAAATCCGCTATGCTCAATGTCATGTACCTAAGTTACTGCTACTGCTTATACTACTCAACTTAATACTTCTAAGATAGAACCTACTTAGATAGATTTAGAATTCGTCTCACATTACACACTTCCTTATAATTAAACCCGTAATCCCACTATAATATTATAAATGTGAAAGTTTGGATGGATGGGTTAATGGATGGATTGTTGGAGGGATGGATGTTTGTTACTCTTTCGCGTCAAAACTAATGAACCGATTGCGATGAGACTTGGTACGTAGATAACTGGAAACCTGAATTAATATATAGACTATTTTTTTTATCCCAATATTTGCACGGGATCGCGACATACGCGAGTGAAACCGCGGGGTACTGCTAGTATTCAATTCATACAACTTCAAAATCAGCCAAAATCTCTTTGAATAATATAAATTATAAGTACTACACGGTGTCACTCATTGAAACAGTTCAAACAAGTGTGCCACGTCTCTTTTGACCTACTCTCTTATTAAAACACAGTATAAATATATATGTTCAAAGCAAACACTTTAAATTTAAAGGCCAGCTGTAAACACTACGTCACACTTAACAATCCAAATTAATATCGGCCAGCACTACGAACAAAACCGTTCATTTATAACCGATACCGTTATCAAACAAATAAATGAAAAGAGTGACATTAATCGAGCAAGTTTCACATGACCAGGTTGATTGCCACTAATTGTAAACGCACACTTATCATTGCTGTTCAGATAAGATTATAATGTCATATGTCTCACTGTCTTGCAACAGCGCCTCCTCTACAGTCGTAAGGTAGTACACAATCGCGTTGTGATAATGTAAAAAAATATTAAAAAGTGATGGTGCAGTGCGTTGTTATTGTCAAAGTGAAATGTTAGACCCTCGTTCGATGACTGCTTTGTCCGCCATGGCTGTTCAAAACGCAAGACCGATGATTTATGGTGACGAAGGGGAATCTCATCGTAATAGGTCCTCATCTTGGTCGCTGCGGCGTATGACCAATGGACTTTCAAGACATGAGCCGAGATATTCCTTGCAGTATCAGGTTCGTTAATAACTACTAGCATGTTTCATCAATGTTTATCTTCGAGACGTACCTAGTAGGTTTTTTGTTATAGGTACTTATTTAAGTTTGATTTCATTCCGAATATTATTGTATGACAGCATTGTGCCTACGTAGTTATTTCTATTTTTAAATTCTCGTAATAATGATAAGGAGTTCTTCAACTATCTCGCTTACCAATCTAGCGTTACAAATTTAGGAACTTCACGGTCTTAAATCATACCGACACCTAAGGAATATATTTTACTATAATTTACCTAGAATGTTTCAAAGCCGTGGGAAACGTGAGTGTGAAAGAAATATCGAAAGAAAAAACATTTATATTGATACGTCTTACAAGAGAATCTTAAGGTGTAAAAATGCATTCCTAAAAAAAAAAAAATGAAATAAAAATGTAGGTAGATACTAGGTACAGAACAAGTAAAAAGTTAAAAAGTTTTAGATTACTCCGTAATATAATACAGCTCCTAAACACAGTATAAGCACTATGAGCATAGAGTAGTAGTAAGTATGTAGATATGACTAATAAAAAGACACTACCTAATGTAATAAATGTTAAAATACAACACTTGAACCACTTAATGATTAATTCTGATATGCTTGCTTGAACACGATGAAAATGTCCAGCTTACTTATTAGACACCTAAGTAAGTACTTATTTGCTGGACAAAACAAAATAATAATATATATGTTTCTCGATGTTAATTTTTTTTAATTTTTCATATAACACATTAATATATATATATACTCTATGAAAACATGAAAAGGCTTCTTTCAGGAGTTTCTGCAATCCCTTTAGTATACCCGAGTCAGAATGTGCTATCACAATTCTACTAGAATCAGTTTAGATAACAGACTGACATGAATAGGTACTAAAAAATCCTGGTTTTGTTATATTGTCTTTATTTATTTTCGGCTAACTGAATTGCTATTATACTATGCGTACAAAAATAATATTTGATGTTAATAATTAACAGAAAAGTTCAATAGTTTCAGTAAACAACCAGAAACGAAATTACTTTTCATAATCTTGTTTTACTTTTCATTATAACAAGATAGTAGGTACATAAAACCTAAGTTTTTCTGCAAGGAACGAAACGTAATGCGCAAATGAATCACTTCGGAATAAGCCGCGTTCCTTTATTTGCGATATACATTAAGAAGCATAAGCATTTACTACTTAACCAAGACAAAGCTAAGTGGGAGGCAGATGGCATATATTAAGATGTTGAAAAATACCTATTAAACTGGAATGAACGGTTATCTGTCATTCACAGTCTGTCACAGAAAGTAATTATTCCCCGTGATATTTTAGTTTTTTTATTTATGTATCACGTATTTCTAGACAATTGTTAAAGTTTTGGTGTTTAGATTTTTATATTATCGCCTTAACAAGTGTTACTGATGTTGATTAACTGTAGAACTTTGTGTGATATATTGAGGAACAACAATTAGAAGAACGTGTCACAATTATTTTACAAACAGTTGTTTTCAACAGAAACGTCGCTGTAGGAATGTGAATCGTGTCTAATTCTATTTAATTATTAGTATATTTTCACATGGGTGATGGCTTGGCAGTCGGACACTCGTGTAAGTGAAGAAAACATTACTTCTTTATTTCTCTCAAGTTTTGTCATGTAAAGTTGTAGTTTTACTCATACTGAGACGTCCTTGTGAACGATTAATATTTTAATGCGTTTTATTTTGCGAAACTAGGCGATATAATTTATTCATTTACGTTTTTGTGTGACAAGACCAATACTAGACCATTAACTTTGATCATAGGATGTCGACTTCTGTTCTGTGATTGCTAGCTGCTACAAAATAAGAAATGATGTCCTTCAGTTTAGCTTATTGTTACGTACAGCCTGTGGTAGATTAAAGTAGAATATCTTATAATATTCAATGATCCTTTCCTATCACAAGTGGGTAACATATTGTGTAATACTCTTGATGAATTTCCTGTTACATTTCAATAATAATTCTACTAATATTATAAACATGAAAGTTTGTGGGTATGTTTGTTACTCTTTCACGCTAAAACCATTGAACCGATTGCGATGAAACTTGGTATGTAGACAGCTGGACACCTGGATTAACAAAAAGGCTACTTTTTATCCCAATATGCCCACTGCATCGGTACTTACGTGGGTGAAACCGCAGGGTGCAGCTAGTAAACAATAATTTGAAACTTACATAAGTACTGACAAAGTAAGAAATAACATAACATATGTACTAATTAGTTTTATCAAATGAAGTGGCTTAAGCTTATTAGAACTGATACATGTATCTGTACGAATGGAACAGTAAATGTTTTCGTTTTATATTAATTTTATAGGCCTGTGTATCATATAGTGATTTTAATGAATATATATAATATTAACTTAAAATAGAATATAAGATAATCTTAAAATAAACTGGTATGTCTGAGTAGACTTATGAGCGACTTATGGACTTCTATCATGGGCGGCGGTGATCATTTGCCTTCAGGTGACCCGTCTGCTTGTTTACCTCCTGTACCATAAAAAAAAAATTCTTATTACAGAAGATAGCTTGTTTATTGGATAAAGTAATAGGCTTTATAGGATTACTAACTGTTGCCACAACTTCGTGTGGAATTTTTGGTGAAATTATCCAAAATTAATGAATTTTTCATTCCCTAAGAACAACCTTTTCTACAAAGTATTATAAAACAGAAAAAAAAAGATGAATGAAATCGGTTAAGTTGTTCTTAAGTTATGGTGGACCAAGGGAAGTAAGAATTAATTTGTATATACATACCAACTGCGCCCCGCGGTTTCACCCATGTAAGGCCCTCGTTAAAGTTTTTAAAATTTTCTAATTTTCTGTGCAACTTTCTTATATTTTCTTTCATAAGAACCTTCTCCTGACAATAACAATACTAAAAAAAAGAATTCGCGAAATCGGTCCAGCAATTCATGCGTGATGCCGTGACCAACAGGAATAGGGATTCATTTTATATAAATAGGTATATATAGACATAGGTATATGTAGAATATAGACATTACAACCTCAATAGTGCAGCACTTTAGATGTGTACATTGGGATTTAACTTTAGTAATATTTATGAGTACTAGCCTTCGATCACGGTTTCACTTGCATTAATAAAGATTTTGTCATTCACTATCCCTTGGGACTAGTACTTTTTTCGGGATAAAAGGTACATTTTCCTTTTCTGTATGCTGCATTATGTGTACACAAAATTTAATGATGATGAATGGAATAGTTCAGGTGTGTAAGCGTAACAAACGAAAAAACTTACTTATAATATTAGGTAGGATGTCCACCCTCCATTACAATCAGTGCAATTTGATCAAAACAAAGCATAAACAAAAATATGTTGTATCTTATAAACTTTACTATTATGATTTAGTCTGCTCATAGAAGCCTGTAAACGCCCCAGGAGGCTTCAGTGCTTCTAGAAGGAGATAGGCTGGCTCAAGTTTTAAACACATTTAATATGCGTACAAATTATGAAAGTTTAAAACAATTTACGTGCTGTGTTAATTTTGTTATTGTTAAGTTTTATATATATAGGAAGAATCGCTCATGTAATTTTTTAGGGTATTTACTAGGTCTTATTAGGTTTATCCATGTAGATAAATTATATTTATTTATTTACTTCATATATTTTATCTAGCTTTCATTCTGATAATCATTATTTTTTTATTCTTTTTATTTAATTCACACATGAATGTTCTAACCCTAATACAAGCAATGCTCAATTTGGGTCTAGGTGACTCTTTTTGCTGTCTCAAAATATGTTTTGGCACCATCTAACTTCATTCACAAAATCAGAGCTGACTGGCCAGAACTTATAAAATATTCCGAAGTAAAAAAAATACTATTATCTCAAATTAAAATGTATAAATAATTTTTTCCTCCCTTCAAATCTTTTTTACTACTGTAGTGCGCTGGAGGAGTTGGCCTAGTAATGGTTAAAAATACATGATAAGTCAAAAACATTGGCAGTATCAATGCAGTTTGTCACAAATGAGTTACTGCTATTTAAAGATAACATAGCCAATTTAAATCTTAATCACTCTATATGTATATTACTTCCATTAGTGTACAAATAAAGAGTTATCTATCTATCTATCTATCTATATTTTATTAAATCGAAAATTAATATAAGTACAAAAAATATTTATTATTACATATTATTATACCATATACTACTACATACTACTATATACTAATACATATTAACATGGGAGAGCCATGCTTCGACACGTATGGGCTGGCTTGGCCGTAGTGATACCACGGCCTCACAGAAAACCGGCAGTGAGCGGCCTTTTCGCCGTGTGAGTGAGGATACCGGAGGCCCTAACCCTTCCTTCTCCCCCTTCCTTCAGTTACTCCCACCTTAACGGCCGGCAACGCACTTGTGACTCTTGAGTTACAGGTGCCCATGGGCGGCGGTAGTCATTTACCATCAGGTGACACGGTTGCTCTTTTGCCCGCTATACCATAAAAAAAATCTACCTTAACATAAGCGAAGATGTGGGCAAAAGCTAGTATGTTTATTCGGTCTGATTATGATACGGCTGAACTTCGATAGACCTCCACAACCCAAGTACTAGGCAATATCGGAGTTCTGTAGTTAGGTTGTCTGACTTTTTAGAGCTCCAAATACCCATAACGAATGGCACAGATGTTCGTATAGCAACCGGGACCGACGTCGACCGACTTAACGTGCTCTCCGAGGGATGGAGGGGTCTCAATGTGTCAACAATGGTCACCCATCCTTGTAATGGGATAATCTACTCATTTACCACTTAAGCACGAGTTGTAACTAATCTTAATCTCGTAATCTTGGAAATCAATTTTAATCTCAGATCATAGTTTCTATTATTTAAAATTTTAACCTACTTTTAATTGGCGTATGGAAATGATACTTTGTATGGATTCGATGGGCCTGTTGGTTTAGTGCTTAGTGGTCGAGGCTGCTGAGCCAGAGGTCGTTTGTGACTCTTGAGTTGCAGGTGCCCATGGGCGGCGGTAGTCATTTACCATCAGGTGACCCGTCTGCTCGTGTGCCCCTATACCATAAAAAATATTTATTATATTTTAAATGTCATACGTATAACACTCAATTAAAGCAAACAAATTATGCTTATCATGTATTTGTACATGCTCTCCGTACTTGGCACAATAGAACAATATTAAAATAAAAATAAATTTAATAATTTTTTTAAGTCAGGACTATAACTTTAATACATATATTGGTGCCAATTCTATTATATTACTCTCCTAACTATAATTGACTAAATTTTCTTCATACAAGATGTAAACCTTGTACACTTCGAAACAAGGTCTTATTTCAAATTTAAACAAGTAGGTAACATATCTATAGTTAGTATCATAGTTCGTTTTGAACAAGTTTTTATACGGCTATTATACGGCATTTGAATAAATGGGGACTCCTTGCTGCGTGGAAATAAAGTTATACGTTGACAGGTTTTAGTGAAGTTTAGTGGCACTGAGAAATGGATGCCAGTAACAAATAGACCTTGTTACAGACAATGCTGATTTCATATGAAGAAATTAAGTCAGGTTTTAGTTTAGTGAGTGTTACAATAGAATTGGCACCATTCTATTATGTGTACTAGAGATCGCCTGGTGGTTGACTTTCGACCTTAATTCATTATGTTTTAATGTTTTTAACCGACAAAAAAAAGGAGGTTCTCAATTCGACCGTATATGTATATATACATATCGTATTGAGCTTATTTACTTAAACTATCAAATTTTATTTAAACTTATTGTCGGTCGTTAACTCGGCGCCAAATAATAAAATGATTAATTACCTACGTAGAGCCATGTCCATTTCTACGTAGGTAGATAATTAATGAGTTTGTTGTTTGCGCCGACTCAAAATAAGTTTATATAAAATTTGATAGTTTATGTAAATTAGCTCAATACTTAAGACTTGCAGGTTTATTTATTTTTTGCTTTCGTCGGTTTAATTTTTTGTTTAAAAGATTTTTATTGGTTCATTTCATTGGCCAGTAACTCGTACTGTCATTGTACAGACTTACATACCATAACAGGTCAACATACATACTGGACGCGTGTAGTTATGTAGCCGTTTATATGTAATTTTTAAATATGTATGTTGGTTTATTGGTTAGTGATTTTGACTGCTGAGCCAGAGGTCGGGGGTTCGATTTCCAAGTTTCTGCGTTTGCGCAAATTTCTTAAAAATGATAAATAGAATTCTCTTCACATATTAATATATAGATATGTGTTATATAGATTGTAAGACCATAGCAAAAATTTGCTTAAAGAGGTTTTATCTCTTTTAAGTTCTCTTTCTTCGGAGCAAACGGGTCTTAGAGTGGAGATCGCGAATCGGTAAACGGAAGGTAGAAGACTCCCCAGCCAGATGGAAAGTTAGCCTGAAGAAGGTACCTGGGATAGACTGGATGCGGAAGGCACGGACAGGGTGATCTGGCGCACATTAGGAGAAGCCTATGTCTAGTATTGAACTGCAATAGGCTGAATGATGATGTATTAATTCGTGTTTTTATGAATTTTGCTAAGTCACAAAAATAAATGTTTTTTCCTAATCACTACATAGTATAAAACAAAGAGGCTTCCTGCTGTCCGTCTGTCCCTATGTATGCTTAGATTTTTAAAACTACGCAACGGAATTTGATGCGGTTTTCTTTAATAGATAGAGTGATTCAAGAGGAAGGTTTATATGTATAATACACATGCATAATATAGTAGAGAAACACTGATAACTTTAGAGGTTTCTAATGTGATGTCGTAAATAAACACATTTTTTTTTGCGTTTACATTGCACACGCTGGCTGAAGCCTACAAGATAGATCAAAATAATGTACCACAGTATTGTACACCTTAAAAAGGTCTACAAAAAAGTCCCCGATGGTATATGTCTAGCTCTTAGGGATAGCCCACAATAATCATTTTTTATCCTTTACTTTTTACGAGAAATAATGGCTTATTTACGAAGCGATTTTAAGCAATACAGCATTAATCCTTATCCAATTAAGTATCTTAAATACATTGTGCATTTAATATAGATCAAAATGGCCCTTTACAGCGTGTAATTTCAATGAATATTTTCGAAGATATTACAGATTTAAAATGCAGGGACATAGCGGTTCCGGCGGCACCGGCCAGAGGGTTATATGTCGCTCTTTCAAGAGTAACCTCTGAAGAAAACATGTTTGTATTGTCTAATGATAAAAAAGCTGTGAACGTTGTATATAAAGACATTCTGTAGTATATTTAGTATCATCATTGCACACGTGCGAAGCCGGGGCGGGTCGCTAGTACTATATAATATAGAGTATGGATCATACTCTCTTTGCCTAGGCCCATATTCAAAAACATTTTTTTTTTCATAAAGGGGTGAGGCTCAAATAAGAAAAAAAAAGTTTTTTCTTATCTCAGCATAGTCTATGCCTCTATAGTAACCGCGTATCATTTGGTGGGCAGTATATTTATTTGTTGATACGTGAGCCAATAAAAAAACCTTTGTTTGTCAAACACAACACGGACTTTGTTGTTTATTTGACAGAAAGAGACGGGGCATAGGACTGTTTATATTTAGTTACATTATGCCAGTTAATGATTTGTTAAATGATTAACGATAATTTAATGACACAGGCATCACATTTCCGATTATGGGAGTGGTACTTCGAACTCCAAGTGGTAGGTACAATACCAAAATGAATCTACTCCTACCAAATATTTTGTTTTGACAAGATTGCTTCATGAGTTCATGACGTCATGAGTGACGTATTAAAAGCAAAGTTGTATAATATTTCCTCATGAGTAAATGTCAGGGTTACTGTGGCCTTTTGTAGATATCTAACGTTTGTGTGTATAGAAAATTATTAATTTATGCTTAAGTTGAAATAAAAATATTTTTTCATTTACCTGTTCACCTGGTATGAGAGCAGAACTCTTCGACCACATACAACTTGAAATTACTATATTCCCAAGTTCTTTTATCTTGACTACTCCTACTGTTATGTATTTCCATGGGAATTAACGCGATCACTGTCACTGTCACACTGACTGTGACCACGGCCAGTGCAACCTGGTCGAAACGTCAGGCAATTCAGAGGTATGTTACTAATATCTTTTCGTGATCGCGTTAATTCCCGTGGAAATACATAGTTATATCATGGAACGCGAAAGTTTAAAAGTTAGTATAGTCCTGCTGTCGACTGGCCTGTTGGCCTAGTGGTTAGTGACCCTGACTGCGGGTGTACTTTGTGTCCGTTGTTTGTATGTTTGTAAAGTCCCCCGCGAAACAGGAGTAATTCCTAATGCGGGAGTTGTCTTTTTAAAAAAGAAAGAAAGAAAGAATATTATTAATGAGAATGTGTGTTTGTTTGTTACCTATCATCATGACATTTTACGTACACATTGTCAAGGGTTCAGAAAAAAACATAAGGGTACCTTCATCCATAAAAAAGTACTGACCCTCAGGAGAAGATTGATTTACAAAATCGTTTAATTCGTTGGAGAGCCATGCTTCGGCACGTATAGGCCGGCTCGGCCGGAGTGATACCACGGCCTCACAGAAAACCGGCAGTGAAGTAATGATTTCATTGCTTTTCGCTGAGTGAGTGAGGTTACCGGAGGCCCTAACCTCCTCTCCCCCTCCCTTCCCTTACTCCCACCTTAACGGCCGGCAACCCACTTGTGACTCTTGAGTTGCAGGTGCCCATGGGCGGCTGTAGTCATTTACCATCAGGTGACACGGTTGCTCTTTTGCCCCCTATACCATAAAAAAATCTACATTAACACAAGCGAAGATGTGGGAAAGCTAGTATGTTTATTCGGTCTGATTATGATACGGCCGAACTTCGATATTTTACGTGTAGCGACTGCCATCAGACCTCCACAACGCAAGTACTAGGCGATATCGAAGTTCTGTAGTTAGGTTGCCAGGTTGTCTAACTTTTTAGGGCTCCAAATACCCGTAACGAATGGCACAGATGTTCGTATGGCAACCGGGACCGACGGCTTAACGTGCTCTCCGAGGCATGGAGGGGTCTCAAGGTGTTAACAATGGTCACCCATCCTTGTAATGGGATAATCTACTCATTTACCACTTAAGCACGAGTTATAACTATGAAAATAAGTCTTGGAAATTAATTTTAATCTCAGATCATAGTTTCGATTATTTAAAATTTTAACCTACTTTTAATTAGCGTATCGAAATGATACTTTGTATGTATTCGATGGGCCTGTTGGTTTAGTGCTTAGTGATCGAGGCTGTTGAGCCAGAGGTCGTGGGCCAAGACAAATAATAATTGTGTGATGGAACACGATTATTTGTTCAGTGTCTGGATGTTATTTATCTATAATGCTTGCTTAATATATAATATTATAAATGCGAAAGTAGTGTCTTTCGCCCTTTCACGCCAAAACTACTGAATCGATTAAAATGAAATTTGGTACACATATAGTCTAGAGCCTGAGAAAGGACATAGGCTACTTTTTAATGCAAAAAAGGAGTGTAAGGGGTTGAAAGGTGGGGATGCAAGGTTGTATGGAAGTATGGTCATATTTATAGCTAGAAGCTTGAAACTTATTTTTTAGGCTGTTGATTCGATATAAATACACTATTCCAGGCGGACGAAGTCGCGGGCACAGCTAGTATGTATATATTTAGTAATGTGCATCTAAGTATGTATATCAGTGGCCTGGTTACCATAGTACAGACTGTGCCTAGTATGGCATCGGATGATCTTTATTTTTATTTATTTTTTATTTAAAAACTTTATGCACATTGGTACAAAGGCGGACTTAATGCCTAGGGCATTCTGTACCAGTCAACCTTGGAGTGATGTAGAACTGCTATAAGGTACGTGCAAAGATACATTTGAAACTATTCATAATACAAACTAATATTTACATTACTTACATGTACAGATTTCTAAATATCTTAACAACATAATATACACACAGTTCCATATACTTATACACAAACATACATAAGTACTTATATTATAAACAGATTACATATGTCTTCAGGGGCGTATCAGCCGGATCAATGATACGGGGCCCCTGGGCTACAGGGGCCCCTAATGTGTGTAAGCAAAAATTAGTAAAATGTTATCCACAATGTCACTTAATCTCGTGCTTGCTGGGAAAAAAACATATAAAAAAACTGCCATACGTGCCTATAGAGTTTTCACTTTACAAATGACAAAAGTCAAAAAAGCAATCTCTTTTTTCCCGGGTTAAGCGTTCGCCCAAAAGTTGGCAACATTCTACATCGGTTATTGCGGGATTCCCCCGTTTAAAGCATTTTTGTTTGTTTTGTGACGTGAACGTGCGAATCGCCACTTCTGATGATTTCTGGCGTCTGTGATCTCACACACGCCAGAAATCTTTACCCTTCATTTGGGGTCCCCCAACTAATTTTGATATAGGGCCCCTCCAAGGCACGCTACGCCACTGTATATATTCATACATATCATGTAAATACACTACGAACACCACTATATGACAATAAAAAGTCGTGTACTAGCGTTGTGGTTATTCCGCTAATCCGAGTTCTCATACGGATGATCTTTAGTGAGTTGTCTCATGTTATTTTTATTAGTTATATGTAGTTTGGATGACAATACTATAATTTGGCATCGTGGAGCTGATCTGATGATGGAACCAGGAGGTGTATAGTGGAACTCTTCACTGCCTACTAGTAAACCAGTCGAGTTTGGGCTTAAATGATTCGTTTTGACGAGTACAACAAATTGGGCTTGGGCTAGGCCTGCCATCACTTAAATTGCCGACGCCGGACAAGCTCTTCAAAAATCCCGGACACCTGTGTGAAATCGAGATTCTTTCCCGGACACCTTAAAAAAAAACACCGATTCTATTTTTTTATTAAATTGAACAGCTTGTTCATCTAATAATTATAAGTTGCCCTTGCCCTTGTTGCCCACAGAGTGTCTCGCCCGGACGTTCCCCGGACGTCCTCTAAACTAGGACAAATCCGGGGAAACCCGGACGGATAGCAACCCTAGCTTGGGCATGATATATCGTTCTGTGCATAGGGTTTCGATGTTTGAACGGCTTATTGTTCGTTTCGCACGAACCTGTTGGATGTTACGCACTGATGGAATTTATTTGCGTGCGAGTTGACCCCTTCAGAAAAAGTGAGTGGCGATTCGCACGTTTTGATTTTTGACGTGATAACGTCTTATAAATCGATGAACGCCGGCTGCACGCACGACAAAGCATGACTCATTGTCACGTTCCGCCTGAGCCGAGCGTGCAAGCGAGAGCGCGGAACAAGCGATAGCGAAGCACGATTGGCTTAAGCGTTCGTTTATTGACATTGATTTGATTTCAGTTTATTTCTAATTGTTAGTGATTATATATAAACAAATTATATAAATTAAATTTGCAAAAACTGTAAATAATATTTAAAAATAAAAAAATTAACCAGAGTTTTAAATATATTGTGTTTTCTTATGACTTTATCACGTAAAATTATCGTCCGTAAACCGACTTTACAGACAACCAATATTTTTTATAAGGGCCATATCAAAATAAGGTCGTGTACACACTATTATCAAGTGTGCATGACAATATTTGTATGTCTCAGAATTTTAATAACATCGAAACGTAAGTTAGTGTCTGAAGAAGTGTTTTATTTCATTTAGCGTGATCTAAGCCAAACTATCACCAAAATTTACAGGACAGCAAGATACCCATAGAGTTTACCATATTTCATTCTTTATTAGTATAACATTTATAGTATTTACTTAGTCCTTGGCCTGTTTAATTTATTATTTTGTACTTACTTCCCTAAGATGACACAGAAAATTGCTTAAGTTATAAATATCGTGCTATTATTTTTAGAAATGATATTTCTATACCATTATTTTCTTATTCCAAAAGCTAATTACATTTAAATGGATATAGTACAGAATGATCATATCGGACGTAATATTTAGCAGTTGCATTAAGTAGGTTGTATGAACTCGCTCACCATCAAACATTTTAGAGGTGTTTTTCTTTCAATTTTAGAGAGAAGAATATTTACGTACATGTATGTGCTCTCGTTTTAAAATAATTCTTTCAAAACCTACTTCAACAAAAAAAACTATTCCATAAAAGACTTATATATGGTTTTCTCATAGATGCCATTGTCAGAACTGGACTAAATTGGGACCACACGGGAAGCACCAGCTTTCAAATAAAAAAAGAATCATCAAAATCGGTTCACCCAGTCGAAAGTTCTGAGGTAACCACCGAAAAAAAAAAAAACACAGTCGATTGAGTTCCTCCTCCTTTTTTGAAGTCGGTTAATAATTAAAGCATCATATATGTATTTGTCAGTAGTAATCGGGCATTTCTATACTTAGGAGTAAATGATTGTCTGAAGATTTTCGAGGCTATAAGTATCAATCTTATTACACGCTTTGTATAAGCTTGACCTGTATCTATCTACCGGTTTCAAGGTACCGGAAAACTGATAAAATCCTTATAATTTTATGGAACACCACATTCATGGGCATTCGCAGCTTTTGGTGCGGGAAGAATGCAAAGAGGGGAGGCAAATAAAAAATTGACTTAAACGTTACATTAAAGACTAGCAGACTAACGCAATTTGTAAATTTTCCCCAGTTTTGCAACATTTTTCATTGATGCTCCGTTCCTATTGATCGTAGCGTGATGTTATATAGCTTATAGCCTTCCTCGATAAATGGACTATCCAACACTAAAGAATGTTCTAAATCGGATCTGAAGTACCGGAGATTGCCCCGAACATTCAAACTCACAAACTTTACTTCTTTAAAATATTAGTAAAGACTAGCAACCCGCCCCGGCTTCGCACGGGTAGTAGAGACATCTTCAACAATCATCATGTTTTAACTAATTTACACAAAACGTTAATAAATTATACACCTAAACATTCCCGAAAACCGCATGAAAATCCGTTCCGTAAGTTTTTCAGTTTATCACGAACAGACAGACAGACGCGGCGGGGGACTTTTAAAATATGTAGTGATTAGTATAGATGTCTTTCACAGCCCGGCTACGGCCGTGTGTGAGATGTAAGAAGTTATTGTTATTATTCTATTACTTATAGGTGCCCGGCAGGGCAATAGGCCTGCCCCTACTATGTGTGTAGGCCCATATTATATTTGGCAAAATGTAAGTGTTTGATACATCTCTGCCTACGCCTTCATACAAGTTTGAGTGTGTGTATTATGTGTACTATTACTAGTGTAGTGGGATATTTCTGTTAGTGGTTACAGTCACTATAGCTCTAATAAAGAATCTTTTGTTGAATGAGATTCATACATGCATTAAAATATATAGTTCAATAAACCATCTCCACTCACTATCCAGCTCCTGGCTTCATCATCAGACCATAGTTACCAACCCCAAACACAACACTCGACAAAACGAATCATATAAACCCAAACTCAAGAGGATTACAAGTAGCCACTGAAGACTTCCACTATTAACCTCCTGACTCCATCTTAGATCAGCTCCGAAATGCCAAATTATAGTATTGTTATTCAAACTACATATACATACAAAGTTTCATTTTGATACGACAATTAGAAGAATGTTAAAATTGGCTTCCAAGATTTATTTATTTAGTTACAAGCCAAGCTAATAAACGCGTCTTATTGTAGACTTTTGTCAATAAATCTTCTCCTGAGGAACAGTACTTTTTCTGGATAAAAGGGTACGTAAGCACTCAAAATCCAGGGGGCTCAGCTGCCCGTATATTATTATCATATTTTTTTTTGAAGTGAAACACCTTTAGAATCGTTGTGATTTGAAATTCGATGAAAAGAGACAAACAAGACAAACATTCATAAATAGGATTTAGCCTGCGAGAGAATGAGATAGAATACAAGTATCAGTGTTTCCTATACTCTTTGTCTTCGCTTCTTCAGGAAATGCGTCAATGTCAACGTGGTGTCATTTTTGTCCATTTGCGTATCAAAATTCGTTGGTTCATTAATTTGTGTTAATTATTTAACACGTCTATGTTAATTTGACCAATAATTTTCACTTCTCATTTCCTCGTAGGCTATTATTCTGAAGTTTCACTT
Source organism: Euplagia quadripunctaria (assembly GCA_963859945.1). Taxonomy (NCBI): domain Eukaryota; kingdom Metazoa; phylum Arthropoda; class Insecta; order Lepidoptera; family Erebidae; genus Euplagia; species Euplagia quadripunctaria. The sequence continues at coordinate 881,934 of OY982575.1, read as the reverse complement.
CTGCCGTGTGTGAATTGCACACACGGCAGGAGCAGACGGGTCATCTGATGGTAAATGACTATCGCCGCCTATGGGCACCTGCATATCAAGAGGCACAAGTGCGTTACCAGCCTTTAAGGTGGCAGTAGGGGGAGGGTAGAGGAGAGGAGAGGGAAGGGTTAGGGCCTCAGGTAACTTCACTCACACGGCGAAAAGCAATGCAAGCATTGCTTCTTTGCCGGCTTTTTGTGAGGCCGTGGTATCGCTCCGGTCGAGCCGGCCCACACGGCTCTGCCACGAAGAAAAAAAAAGTAAAAAACTTTCATACTTTACTATAAACCTTTAATGTGAATAAATTTACTGATAATCGCTTTATGCTTCGGTATTATGTCCGATAGTTTTATGCGCATGTCTGGGGTAGCATAGTAACATGATTAAAAATAGTTACACGGTACCCTGATGACTTCGTTTCGTTGTTTTTTTTAAATAAGTATTGTTTCTAAAAAAAATATATGGATGACACTAGTATAAGCATATTAACGCTAAAGCACAGAGTTACAGTGCTTCCATTATGTTAATGCTACATGACAATCTTCGTATTTCCATATGTACCAGAATTAAGAATCTTACCTTCAGAAAAAAGATTCATTTATCTCCAATTATGTCTTAGTGATATCTCACTATCGAGGGAGAGAAATCTTTAAGTAAGAGTAGTAACGAAAGTATTGCATTAATTTGTATTCTTTTTATTCCAGACTGATGAGAACAGCTTCCTACTTCGCTTGAGGATCGTAGGAGCATTCTCGTTGGCCAAGAAAGATATATTTGGTGCTAGGTAAGTCAAGTTTTTTCCTTTTTTTTGGTATTATTATAATGTCAACAAAAAAAAAAAAAATTTTTAAATTTCATGAATATTTCTTACTTTGAATATGCATCTAGTTTGAACTTATTTAAATTTAAAGCAGGCTTTAAAAAGAGCTCTTCCCGGATCCCTCCTATTTAAGGCGCAGAACGGCACACCGTGTGGTTTTAGTCGGTTCGATTGCGACACACCACCCCGCCGAAAACCCCGGTGGGGTGACGGCCCGAGGGGGTTTCCACAAGCACAAAAAGTACCTTAAAAAATAAATAAAACACGTCACACCTACCTTTTTTTAGTTAAACCATGGGCGTGTATATGTGAAGATATCAGGAACAGAAATATGTTAATTTTATTTGTGAATGAAGCGATACTGATCTTCGTCCTAGCGCGTGTTTGAATTTTAACGGCCTCTATAAAGATAATAGTTGTTCCGTGTAGGATGCTTATGTTGTGATTCTGATACGTAGCTTAGGGGTCGTCCATTAATTACGTGATGTTTTTTAGCAACTTTTTAATCCTCCCTCCCCTGTATTCCTTCCTCCTTTGTAGCGTTCTACGAAAAATGAAATATACGTAATATCCCACTACACGCTCCCTTCGCCCCTTCCCCCTTGTGATATTTCGTGATTTTTCCGAACCTCCTCCTCTCCTTTCGAGCCTCGCGTGATTAACGAACAATCACTTATCCGCGAACAGCTGGAGCTAAAGTGTTTAATTAACGATATTTTTACTAACTTGTATGAAAGGTTTAATGACAGTGTAGAGGAAGCTCATGAGTTATATAAGGATATAAGTAACTGCCGGGCTGTTGTCTCTGTCTACCCCGAAGGGAGGAAGGCGTGAGCTTATGTATGTTTGTATTTTTACTAGCCACGCAGTTTCATAACGCGTTATGGACACTTCATTTTCTATAAGGCGCGACGTCGTATCGCACACCTGAAGGGAGCTAACTCAAAAATTTTAATATTTGAGTTAGCTCCCTTCCCACACCATCGAATTCCTTATCATTGAGGACCTACCGACCAATTAACCAGATTTAAAAATATGATGTGTCGTCTACTCGACGCTAGACGCTAAATTCAACACGGGCTCAAGTCAAGGTAATTAAACAAATATACATTACATTGTTAAGCTAAAGGGAAATAACAACAGAAAATTCAATTTTCAGCCTCAAAACATGATTAAAACACAAGATTCCTACAATATCTTTCTTCTAGCTATAAAACATTTAAAACTTCAAAACTCCTGCAGTGCACAGGGACACAGTAATTAGTTTTTCGCATTTTCTGAAGATCTCGGTGTGCGATATAGTCTTTTTCAATAAACAGAGTGCCTAACGCAAGAAAAGACATAAGTCGGTCATAGAACCTGAAATAACGTCTAGTTTATAATATAAAAATCTTTTTAACAAAAAATTAAACCGACGAAAAGAACTAAAAAGCAAAAAATAAATAAAAAAGCAAAAATTTGCGTTCAGAAATCATCACCTCATGTAGCTAAGCTGATGATGAAAAAATGAAATTTTGAGTCGGTGCCAAATAATAAAATGATTAGTCATATCGACGTAGTTGGTTGTTTGGCGCCGACTCAAAATAAGATTAAAAAAAAATTTATAGTTATTTATTTTTTGCTTTTTAGTTCTTTTCGTCGGTTTAATTTTTTGTTAAAAAGATTTTTATTTGATGATTTTTTTTTCATCATCAGCTTAGCTACATGAGGTGATGATTTCTGAACCCAAATACCTGATAAAGTAATGAAAAGTAAACAGAAACACTATTCGTTCCTACAATTTTCGAAGGTTTCTCTCAATTTTATCAGGATCCCAGATCCTGACTTCCTTGACATGGGACCACCCTTGAGGTATACCCTATCTCACAAAAAAAGAATAATCAAAATCGGTTCATAAATAACGGAGAGAGGGCTGAACAAACCTAAAAAAAAAAAAAAAAATACATATATACAGTCGAATTGAGAACCTCCTTTTTTTTCGTCGGTTAAAAAAGTGCGGCCAAGTGCTAGTCGGACTCGCCCACGAAGGGGTCCGTACCATATACAACATTAGACACTATATTATAACCTTTATTGTTGCATGGGAGCCCCCCTTAAATATTTATTTTAATTTAATTATTTATTTTAAAAGTGAATATACAACTAAATATTCTGTGAATATTTCAAGTGTCTACCTGTGCCGTTATTAATATCGAGCAAAAAACCGCAAAAAAATCACGTTTGTTCAATGGGAGCCCATTACCGCAATGCCTTAAAACGAAAGTGTTCGATCAGTGCGTCCTACCTGTTATGGCATACGGTGCCGAGACTGGACACTAACGGTGGGGCTAGTCCAAAAATTAAACGTCACGCAGCGGGCTATGGAGCGAGCTATACTTGGAGTCCCGTTTTTACTCTTTGGATACGGAACCCTAAACCACCAGTCAACACAGCCAACAGCTCAGTATTGTGTTAAATGCAGCTTAAAAGTGACATAATAAATGCTCGCCACTGTTTGTTGTGTAAGTGGTTATAAGGTTATAGAATTACAACAGACCCAGTAATTAAGAAATTAATGAGAAGAATAAATATAAAAAGAAGACATAATATAAGAAGTATAAATAGTAAGGTCAAATTAAATAATTATCATACTCGAAACAAAGTAATTTAGTAGAACTAAATACGTTATAATAATAATAATAGTCTTTATTGTCTCAGATAATACAAACACGTTACACATTACAATTTTATATCAGGTAGAGCATTGTTGTTGTATTTTACTGGAAAGTACTGATACTGCTCACCCAAACTAGGCGAGTGCCTGTATTTTGGAGGTCAGTGTCCAGCCCCAGAAATGATGCAGTTTCATACAAACTTGTTTCATTTTGCATAATATATATTATGATGATATTGCTCTAATTTCAGTTTAGGATGTAATTTTCATATTGTGTGATTATTAATACATATATAAATCAATCAGAATTGAATTAAAAGAAATTTTCAGACCAACTTAAGTTAAAATAAGTGAACCATAAAAAGATGGCAATATTACCAATTTTTACATTAAATTAAAATTAAATTAAATCTAAATCAAAATTAGATTAAAAAAATAAATAAAAAATAAACAATAACTTAAACATAAAATCAAAATTATTTTAAATATAAATCTAAATTAGATAAATATAAATTAAACATTAAATCAAACGTTACAATATAATGAAGTAGGTCACTGCGGTATACCAGTATCTATTATAAAAGTTAAAGAGTTATTCAGTATGTTTCAAGGTCTGGTCTCAGAATTTATAAAGTTACACAGGTGCACTCAAATTTACTCAAAAATGATCACTGCCCGGTTTCTATAATCAAGAAACGTTGAATTTTCAACTAAGATGTTACCGTACGTAAGCAAAACGTATTGTTTCTTGATTATAGGAACAGAAAAGGTACCAGACATGCTGAACTGTGCGAATCGCTTTTTTTTTTTGTAAAATAGGCCTATTAGAGCCTTTTGAATGCTGTACTCGTAACTACCTCCCCAGAATAAGATACTGTACCTTCACCCCGATTCTACCAGTGCGTTATATACGGTGTTCAGTTGTCTAATCTCAACACCATTACGTAGGCTTCTAAGCGCATAGCAGCCTGAAGTAATAGAATTTTCAAGGGCCACAAGTTCATGCTTCCAGTTAAGGTCTCTGTCCACAAGAACCCCTAAAAACAGATACCAACAGGGTGCCCTTTACCACGTGCAGCACACTCACGCGACATGTCGCTTCAGCCATTGATACCCCTTCTCGGGCTCGAAATTAACCCGGCTGTCCCAAAATATACGCTTAAGTACAAACGTGTATATAGGTTTAACAACTAAGTATGAATTACGATACTTCTGTGGCCATACTACTTCTGATGTATGACAATGACTGAGTATGATATGATGATCTGATGTGAATGACAATTGTGTAAGTATGATTGGCAATTACTGCCAAATTGCTGGACGACTACAACAGCGTGTCTGACTCACTATTATATTAATCACTCGCCATTTGATGTGATACTTGCTATTGTATAACAGTTAAATCATAACTTTTATATTTTTTTTAGATTTTTATTTCTTGATAACTTTCGAAGTTTAAAAGCAAAAGGCTATAAGTTCTGCGTTGATCATTCTAACCACTTTTGTGGTCCACTTAGACACTGCCGGAAGAGGCCATGATTATTAGTCACTTTCCAGCCTATTTTACTTTCGGTACCTTACCCATCATAGGCATCCGAGCGGTCTTCAATAAGTATAGACTGAAATGATGTCATTGCTAGGCAAAATACTGAACGGGATTTGTAAATGTCCTACGGAGTATAAAGTGTAACATATAAAATACTAGCAGCGCCCCGCGGTTTCACCCGCGTAAGTCCCAATCCCGTGGGTATACCGGGATAAAAAGTAGCCTATGCGTTAATCCAGGTCTCCAGCTATCTACATACCAAGTTTCATCGCAATCGGTTCAGTGGTTTTTGCGTAAAAGAGTAACAAACATCCATCCATCCATCCAAACTTCCACATTTATAATATTAGTTGGATAAAAAAATTATAATACGAAAGAGTGAAATAGGAAAAAAAATAAGTGAGTTTTCAACAGGTCACATCCATGAAGAGGAATCCATTGAAAAGAAAGAAAGAAGGTCAAAGAAAGCTTTTTAAAACCCTGACGCAAAAAGGAGGGATGTTAAAAGTTTAACGTGTGTATTTGTCTGTGGCATCATAGCTCCTAAAAAATCCCCCTCCTTTATTAGAAAGGTGACTTGGGGTTGTTCTCACCTATAATTCAAAAAAATCTGTTCAGCCGTTCGAAGATCATCCATTTTTTCAAATCATGGCAGGGATTTTTGATTGGATTGGGTTTTTGGTATTTAAATTTTTAACTTGTATTTTTTGCTCATTCAAATTAGATGAACTTAAGAGAAAATGCTATGAGAAGAAATTTATGAAAAATGTATTCTCTGTTGGATAAACTTAGGAATAAAATAGCTGTAAAGTCTATTGTATTGTTCAATCCTTTCGATATGTAACAACAGTAACACAGTATTGTTCCAAAGGCAAGAGTAACCTTGTAGCATGGAATATCAATAAGATATTCCATGCTACAAGGTTAAAAATATATTACCTACTATATCAGTGGTAGGAACCCCAAAGTGTCTTTTATTAATTTTTTTATTCTTTGTCATTGTTATACATTCATTCGGAGGTACTTTCCAGTATACTATTTCCAAGTTGAATTTCCAGTATTGACTCTGCGATCATAGGCGTAACTATATCATCTGAGGCCCGTGGCTAATTCATCGGATGGGGCACAAGTTCACTCTTGGTGCCTCGTGTGCTTAGGGCCTTGGGGTCGCGGCCGGGGCCCCCCTAGGGCCATGGGTCCGTGGCATTTTGCCCGCTCTGCCACCCTATTGTTACGCCACTGTCCGCAATCTAAAACATGCGATGTAATTTCGTCCTTCGCATTTACTGCGATATCTAAGTGCAGTTTATATTTATTGAACTGGATTATATATTAGTACACTATCTGGTCACAATCAGATACCAACAGGTTCTAAGAATTATTGAACGGAGTAATATGCTCACGATATCAGTCGGTGTCTTGACTGAAACCCAAAAACAAACGTTTTCCCATATCCACCACGAGAGAGAGCCATGCTTCGGCACGTATGGGCCGGCTCGACCGGTGTGATACTACGGCCTCACAGAAAAGCGGCAGTGAAGCAATGCTTGCATTGCTTTTCGCCGAGTGAGTGAGGTTACTGGAGGCCCTAACCATCCCCCCTTCCACCCTTCCCCTACTCCCACCTTAAACGCTGGCAACGCACTTGTGACTCTTGAGTTGCAGATGCCTATGGGCGGCGGTAGTCATTTACCATGTTATTTTAGTTGCAACCAGTAATGCGGCAGGTAATGCGGACTAGCCTTTCGAAATACAACCCTGCATGTACATTATCTGATTGAAATTTTGTTTTTACATTCAGTGGGATGTCGCACGTCGCCCAGGGTCCGCATGACAACCTTAGACAAGTTTGGGTTACCGCTTAAAGCAGATGTTGAAACGTAGCGTGGCAAATTTAAATGTTCCAAACTAATTGCCGATTCCAGGGACAACTTAACCCATTTCTACTAAACTGACGTTTATTGGTGGTTATTACAGTTTTAAAGTAATTAACACAGTAGTAGGCAAGGACATTTAATGAGAAATAACACCATTTAGTCTTTATATAACTCGATTTCACTGGAATTGAATCGGAAATAGGCTTTTTACAATGAATTGACATGTTGAGTGCTCAGGCTTCTGTACCTCTGTGTGGTTATGAATACTATAGAGAGGATATTACTAGTCTTTTTCTGTTTTTTAGAAGATTAATAATAGTAATAATAACTTCATACATCTCACACTCGGTCGTCTGATCCCAAACTAGGCAGAGCCTGTACTATGGTAATAAGACTGCTGATAAACATGCTAATATATTTCTAAATACATACATATTATAGATAAATGACACATATTTAACAGGCGGCTTTCGCTCTCGTCAGTTATTTCTTTATTCTTTGAAAACAGTAGATACACACGGTTGTTGTGTCCAGATTCCTATGTCCCTGACAACGTGTACGCAAGATTTCATGATGATCGGGCGACTAGTTGAGGAGTGAAAGCATTACAAACAAATATTGATAATTTTAGTAAGGTTAGTGATAAGTTACAAGTCACGTGTACGTAGGCGTGCCGAGTCAAGGTTTCACGACCGCTTTTCTAAGACTCACATTGGCTAGGTGTAGATTACAACTAAAAAAAAAAACAAAAGACTGTGGTCTTTGTTTCTGTGTTCGGTAATAAAATAAGTCTGCTTTCCTAATTGCTTTCTGTACCGTATAGTTTTACTGTCAACGTAATGTCGTTCAATTAAAGAGGTCTTTGTGTAGTCACTCGTACTACTAAGATTAGTTAAGCAAATTTAAAATATCTACGAGTAAATAGACTGTGTTCATATAAAAGTGGAACTTGTTTATTAAAAAGTGAATGTTTAAACCAGGTTTTCTCTGCCTCTAAACAATACTAAAACTGCTCTTAAAAACTATGTTGGAAATAGTCTGTTTAGACCGGATTTGACCTGTCTGTTTAGGGTCAGTTCACATCGAGACGTGACGCGATCCGACGCGACAATCCTTAGAGGCTACGCTGCTTTAAAATGTATTACATAGATACTAATTAACCAATTTTTCTTAACAAATTTATTTAAGGGTAGTACTAGTGATTTAAAGCGTTCTGGACATTTTTTTTTAAATTGTCGCCTGCGATATTTCCGGACCGATACGACCTTCAATCTCAAAGGCCGGCAACGCACTTGTGACTCTTGAGTTGCAGGTGTTCATGGGCGACGGTAGGCACTTACCATCAGGTGACCCGTCTGCTCGTTTGCCCCGTATAATATATTAATATATAAATATATAAATTTACCTACATCCAGGATGTACAGACACGGAAATGTAAACGTGTTTTTTTATGTTGATTGTTGAATATATAATAAAAGCCTTATCTATGTCTGTACCATTACCCCATACTAACTAGGAGACCAGGTACATACTGTCTTTTGGCAAGAGAAATATCTGATTGCAACTGTCAAAAAAGTTGTTTTTTTCCTAAAAAACTTTTTTATGAAGGTCACATATTGAATTATCTTTATGCAAATCGGGCACGAGAGTCAAATTATTTCGCTTTTTGCTAGATTTGAGCTACAGATAGAGTTTTGAATAAGAACCTTATTCACTAAACAGTGATTTAACCTGTCATTTCATGATTGTTACTCAAAAATACCCTTTACGAGTAGGATAAAGATACGTTATAAATATGTAATGTTGGACTTCCTTATGTGGTTTCCGTCCTGTCTGTAACTAATCTTTCCCTAGAGCCTTGCAATTTTGCACCTTCAAGAATGTTTATTAAAGCAATATTTGTTTTCTTTATTCGTTTTATAGTCTTACTAGCAGCGCCCCGCGGTTTCACCCGCGTAAGTCCCGATCCCGTGGGAATATCGGGCTAAAAAGTAGCCTATATGTTAATCCAGGTCTGCAGCTAGCTACATACCAAGTTTCATCGCAATCGGTTCAGTAGTATTGGCGTGACGAGTAGTAACGGCGAAGAGTAACAAACATCCATACATCCATACACACATACATCCTCATACATCCATACATCCTCACAAACTTTCACGTTTATAATATAGTAGGAAGTAGGATATTAGTAGGATAGTAGGATTGATTTATTGATTCATTAACAAAGTTTGAAAGCAGCAGAGCCAAAACGAGAAAAGAGAATCTTGCGGATGCCCAAAGAGTGAGATTTTTTTTTTATTATTATAAAAATATGTATCCATTATCAGGCATTTCCTTTATGAAATGAATAGTTTTGTTACAGTGTTGTTACCGTATTATAGATATACCGACGATGTGCGATAAAGGCCCCTGTACGATTGATTGGTTAACGTGCTATCTAAATTTTCACTAGGGCATTTTTCGTGCTACGGAAATTGCGCAGTCGTGCATAATTGAGATCTAATATCCACCTATTTCTTATTGGCCTGGCATGTTGGTCTAGTGGCTAGTGACCCTGACTACTGGGCCAGAGGCCGTGCGTTCGATTCCCACCCAGGCCAATTAATAAAATTGTATGATGAGCATGATCATCTGTTTTGTGTCTGGGTGTAATTTATTTATAACATGTATTTAGAAATATATAAGTATGTTTATCAGCAGTCTGGTTACCATAGTACAGGCTCTGCCTAGTTTGGGATCAGACGGCCGTGTATGAGATGTGTGAAGTTATTATTATTATTACTGCTTACACAAAAAAAAAAACAAATCACAATGCAAAGGCGTTTAGCATGTGAACATAGGCAACGTAAAATTATGTGAAATGTCACCAGGGTCAATGTACACGCGTGCAAAAAGAACGACGTGAAAAGGAACGATGATTCGTCGTGTACTTTTTAGTTGAGGTAAACATTGATATTTCAGTCGAGATAATGCATGTGGTCGAACGTCGTGTGCGTCAAGTCCGCTAAAAGAACGCGCTCTAGTCCTACGCAAAATTAATGCCAATTAAATCCTTCCTTCGCAATCGAAGAAAAATAACGTCGTCTATTAGAAGCCTTACGACCTAATTAGACAGTCTACTTTTGAACTGCATGTCAACTGCAAAATAGCAGTTTCGGCGCAGTTGATATAATATTGTGTAATGCACAAAAACTGCGACTTCGTTAGTAACGCAGGCAGTGGACACACGTGTAATTATGTAGATAGATAAGTAGATAACGCAGGTATGTCGACCTGAATGAAAACCAAGCGTGCTGTGTTTTGACTGTCTGGTATGAAGTCACGTGTACTGTTTAGTGACGCAAAAAAAAGACACTGCTCCGCGATTCAACAATACGAGTGACTGTGTGATGACTGCATATTATGTGTGTGATGTACTAAGGATCAATATTTTTGTAGAACATTGGATTTACGTATCACTAACCATTGTGCTAGAGTTAGGCCTGCCCTGACTTAAATTGCCGACCGCGGACAAAAACTTAAAAAATTTTTAGCATGTTAACAATTCATCTAACAATTATAATTGTCCCCTGGCACAGAGCGTGCGGGTTTTACCCGGACACTTTTGAAAACCGGACGCTCCCCGGACGCCCTCTAAACTGGGACAAATCCGGGGAAACCTGGACGGATGGCAGCCCTAGCTAGAGTGCTAGAGCACGCGGTTATAGCAGCTCGGGAGCGATTTTTCTTTTGACTTACTCAACAAAAATCAATACTAAAAGATAGCTAAGAGTAGTTTCAGAGATTAGCGCGCGTTTAAACAAATACACAAACAAACAAATAAACTCTTCAGTTTTTTTTTTTTTTTATAAAAAGACAACGCCCGCATTAGGAATTACTCCTGTGTCGCGGGGGACTTTACAAACATAGAAACAACGGACACAAAGAACACCCAGACTCAGGTGGGAATCGAACCCACGACCTTTAAGCATAGCGGTCAGGGTCACTAACCACTAGACCAACAGGCCAGCCTAATATAATATTAGTATTGATATTAATTTAATATTACAAATAAAATATGTAAAATAACTTCCCTGTGTAAAGAAACATTTACTTTCATTTGTCTGAACACACTAAGTAGTTACATTTGCAATTGCACAAATAGGCTGTATATATACAGCGTGTAAGTTTGAGCTACGCGAAAAAACTTACCAAAACCTCTTTCTGTGAATACCTACTTATCATAATACAAAAGTCAGTTCATCATAAAAATGCGAGATTAAGGATTTATAGTCATTAGTTTCATTTGAAGCTACGCAATGTAAGCTTAACAACCGTAGGTATTATGTTTGTGCGGTACGGTGAATGACCTCCAAAAAGTACGGCGCCGTCGCAACCAGCTGATTGCATACAATGTTTAAATGTTGTTTGATTGATTACATAACAGTTTTTGGCCGTATGTGGTATTTATTGATTATTTTTTTCAGTAAAATGTTCTGTTTACTTACTGTGTTATCACTTTTAACCAAAAAAATATTAAATTATAGAAAAAAAATGATGAATTTTCTGGCGAAAAATTCCAATGATTTTCGACAGAATTATGGTCTGAATACACTATTTCAGGATTCGGTACGATGTCCCTTCCACCCTGTATATAATATTACGTAGAGGTATATTACATATAGGTATATTACATATACGTAAAGCTCGAAAAGGCCTATTTGTGCTATAAGTAAGTAGCTAGTCTAGTACCTACTAGTCTACGCTGCAGTTTGTGAGTGCAGACGGAAACTGGGAGGACGCTCGAAGTGGGTGCAGACTGCTGTTGGGTTATCTACTTAGGATGTATGTCTGTGAGTGGACAGTTTAGATGCAGTTTTATGTCACTGCAACAAAAGCTTACCATATCCGCTATTATTGTACAACTAGCATAAAATTAAAATGCAGACCGTCTGCCGTCACCCGGAGTGTTAATAAAAATTATGGATTACTAATGTATGAGCAAAAAACTTTTCCCAAAATATCACATCACAAACTATTTTGCGCAAATTTTCATTTGGCAAAAAACATTTGTCAATTAATTAATTAGCAAATTCTATTTTGGCAAGTTATTTGATTTGGCAAGTAATTGATTAACAAATAATGACTTGATCATGTCAAAGCATTAAAAAAAGTCTCAGTATAAAATCTCGAAGATTGCTCTTTTTTGGCGCTTCGCCGGCCGCTGCCTGAATACTTAGCAAAATTTGCTAAATATTCATTTGGTAAATGAAACTAGGGCGAAAAGTTTTTAGGAAGTAAAATTTGACCGAAAATATTTTGCCGAGAGGGCAGTACACCAAAAATGATATATCTACCTATTTTCATTTCTCAAGACCCCATCAATTGTTACAAAAAAAGTAGATGACTAACTGATGCTCATATGTTTATTATTATATTATAATGATATGTTATTAACTACTGGGGTGTCCGTTTCTACGCAGTAGAGCAGTAGATACCGGGTGTGGGGCTACACTAAACCCACCCTACTCGTTGATGGGGGAAATTTGTACAGCTGGAATTGATTCTAGAGATGTTTCATAAACGTTGTCGATCTTATTTCCCTGTCCAAAAACCGCTGTTGATTCCTCTTAATAACCGGAACATAATACAATGCATACCGCTCTTTTTCTGTGATATTAAGGGTCACGTATTTCCGTAGTTAAACCTGGATTCGAGCAGAAATACATTTTGCTCTACCTTTGTTATCAACTTGTCTTATTTTCTTATCAATTTGTTTGTGATTGATTGTAAAGATATATTTGTTTACTTCTGTTGTGTTCCGTTTATTTCTATTGTGAAAACACAGTCTCTATATAATATAAATGCCAAGTTGAGGAAACAAAGCACTTACTTGGTTACCACTTACCACGATTAACAATTGCTTAATTGTTAATCGTGACTACCGCGATTAAAAGTCAATTACTTTACCCTAGCAGAGGCAGGCCTGAGAGGGTGGCGCGACGACGAGAGGCGGCCAAGGTCTGCCGGAATTCCCGGGGACTTCCTAGGGTATAAACTATTTGTCCGTTCTGTTTTGTAGCTTGGCGCTAAATCTATGAAAACAAATTGTTGCAGCAGATCGTTGGGCAAAACGCGTAAGTGCCATGAAAATCACGGCGCTTACGACCTTACGGCTGGCGAGAAAACTACAGCTCAAAAGCGATCGAGCGCTGCTTGTTAGTTTTGATTCAAATATTAACGGAATATGTATTTTGTTCTGAGTGGCTTCTCTAGTACATAATATCTCGATGACTACAAAACGCATCGTTCACTTGTATACCTAGATATAGAGATAAAAGAAATAAAAAAATATATATATATTGGTAGCCATTTTTGTTTGCAATACCTACGCGTGACAAAGTTATCGTCTGCTTCGGCTCTAATGCAAAACTGTTGTGAGTATGTCACATTATAATATACTTGACATACATGATTACAAACGTGCAAAGAACGCTCGTTTGCCTCGTTATCTTCACATGTGATAAGCACTTAAAAATACATCGTTCGCTAAAATAATATACAAAAACCGCTTTTAACATAACTTAAACTGAATGGTTTTAAGTTGTTTTCATTTAAAACACACGGATCGCTGATATGTATGTGATTAAAAAGAACCTAAATTTATACCTTACTAATCCCACTAATATTATAAAAGTGAATGTTTGGATCGATGGATGTTTGTTACTCTTTCACACAAAAACTACTAAACCGATTGCGATGAAACTTGGTATGTAGATAGCTGGAGACCTGGATTAACGCATAGGCTACTTTTTATCTCGACATTCCTACGGGATCGGGACTTACGCGGGTGAAACCGTGGGCCGCTGCTAGTATTATAAACGTGAAAGGTTTGAGGATGTATGGATCTTTGTTACTCTTTCACGCCAAAACTACTGAACCGTTTGAGATGAAACCTGGTATGTAGATAGCTGGAGACCTGGATTAACATATAGGTTACTTTTTATCCCGATATTCCCACGGGATCGGGACTTACGCGGGTGAAACTGTGGGGCGCAGCTACTTATACGAAAGATCGGATATCCTGACAAATGCCTTAAAACCCTGATATATCAGCTTGTGGAGTTATTTAATAATTCACTATTTTCTGTGAGAAAAAGAAGTGTGGTGGTGACGTCATAATTATAAGTAGGGATTTTTCGCTAATCAATATTGTGAGAAAGTTGGCTTGTTGTCTATCGGTCAAACTTGACATTGAAGGTTGCCACGGTTGACCTTCGTTTTGCCTTGAAAATTGCGACCTAGTCATAGCATAGTTCGCGCTGCTGTCGCGTGCTGTTAGATATATCAACGAAATTTTGATTTTTGATCAGACACTAGACATTCATATGCTCTGAATATCTGTTTATGAAGGCAGCAGGGCGTTACCTCGAGACACTGACGATTCCTAGTACTGTTACCTAGCTATAGTACCTATTTGCAACCCAGCTGCTTATATTGTTGTACCAAGTACCTCATTATTTTTATTACCTACCAAAGTTTTTATAGATATTACTAAGTACTTAAATACTATTGCGTAAGGATTATCTGTAAACAATATGTATTTTTTCTGAACATAAATAAATAAAGCAATGGCTTAGTTTGGTTACGTGTTGGTACATCCTTTCTTATATTAAAGGACATTAGATGGTGTTTTTATTACCAAATTTAGAGAAATTTAAGGTACTGTACTGGCTAGGCTATATATGACTAATACCTTGGTTACGGCTTAACCGCTTTGCGTGTATTAAATCGATTGCATTAAGCTGGATTTTCAGGTGTAACTTGTTTATTTTTTCTATGACGTACCACGTGTTTACGTCACCACCTAAAAACAAAAGAACCTGATATAAGATACAAATTTTTAGAATGTTTTCTGTTTAAATTGATAATCATTTCTCATATTTTTCTAATACACCTCGTGACGGTGCGTGGCAAGACGCACTGCGACGCGTTCATAAAGGCCAGGGCCGGGGTCGCCAAAGTCGTTATAAGAATTCAGCGGCTGGCTCTCCAGGTGGCTCTCAACAAATCAGAGGTCTTTTGCTTCCATGGGCCTCGCAAGGGACCACTTAGGGGATCCGGCCTTGTTTTCCCAGCTTTTCCGACTCTCTGGGCTACTTTAAAATTTTTCATTATCTAAAAACCATATTTGAACTATTATCAATTATATTTTTAAAAAATTGCCCAATATGTCGAACGGACAACATTTAATTTTTACCGACTTCCAAAAAGGAGGAGGTTCTATGTGCGTCTGTATGTATTTTTTTTTGTATGTTCATCGATATTTTCGTCAATTGTGAACCGATTAAAAAAATTCTTTTTTATCAAGATTCTAAGTTAACGCAGTCATAAAATATGGCCATTTAAGCCTTATATTTGACCAAATTTGAACATTTCGCAGGTAAATCAAAACCTATAAGGTACTTCCGATTGACCTAGAATCATGAAATTTTGGTAAGAAGCAAGGTTTGGCAGCACAAGTAATGGAAAAAATCCGAAAGTCGTTAATTTGTTGTTAAATCACATCCAAAAGTAGTTTTTGTGATTACAATCTTACATTTTGCGGTTGGGTTGTTGACCTTGTCGTACATTGCAACGGCAAAGTTAAGGTTGTCTTTCGAAAAAGACGAGCAAGTTTTCGAGAGTCGATTCCCGTGATGGAAGTACTATCTACACTTATCTTTTCTATCCGTAAGTTTGCTTGCGTACGGAACCCTCGGTGTCGCGAGTCAGACTCGCATTTGTCCGGTTTTTTTTATTGCCGGGAAGTCTGAGCCCTCTATCTAGCTACTTCTAACTTTAATATATTTTTTTAATGTCGTAATGTCAAACACATTTGACAGATATTGCACATATTTTGATGCACTTATGGTTATTTTCTGGGCCTGTGATGTTCTAAATAAACGTATGACTATAATCAAAGTTTAATAAAACTAACCTTATTCCAATCAAATCAAAATTATTTATTTCAAGTAAACCATTTGTAGGTATTTTTGAATTGTCAGGAGTAGGAGTCAGTCATAAGTCGGTCGTGAAGCTAGTTGCCTGTTCCAATACGTAGATCCTATGGAGAAGAACAGGCAAGAAACTCCAAGGACACTCTTTTTCAACATGTTTTTTTTACAAGTTACTTGTTACATTGCTTACCTATAAGCGCAATTTAATGTGAGGACAATGTAACATAATATTTTTCTAAAATATAAACAATCACAGAGCTGCTAGGCAACATAGAAAATTAACTTAATACTTAAGTGACTACACAGTTCTCACAAGTACAATTATTTTTTTTCTAATTAACAAAAAATATGAAAACCTATTATAGCTACAATCTCTACTATGTTTAACGCTACAATGTATGTAACGTCAATCCTACTAATATTATAAACGTGAAAGTTTGTGAGGATGTATGGATGTTTGTCGCTCCTTCACGCAAAAACTACTGAACCGATTGCGATCAAACTTGGTATGTAGATAGCATGAAACCTGGATCAACACATATACCTTTGTTATCCCGATATTACCACGGCATCGGGACTTACGCGGTCGAAACCGCCTGGGGCAGCATAAAGCAGAATAAAGTTAACAATGTCTATATTAATAGTCAAAATATCAATAAATAAATACGTCAGATAAAAACAAGACGAGTACTTACCTAGCATTCTGCCAAGCATTTTTATGCCCCTACCCTAGTCCAAATCAGAATGAATTTCTTCATCAGAATTTGTCTTATATTGTTATGTTGAACTTCAAGTTTTTCTGTTTCAGTGACCCCTATGTACGCGTGGAGTTGCAAAAAGTCGACGGCGATGTCACCATTGAAACATTTCTTACGAAAACCAAGAAAAAGGTAGTCTTTTTATTTCTTCTTTCTTCCCTCTTTTGAATCGACGTCAAAAAAGGTATATTATTTATTTTCAGGAACGTTTTAGTATATAATACACGGGGTATTTATTAGTAAATTTTTTTTCGAAATAAATTTGGTAGAGGTTGGTTTTTTTTAATCTGTGGTACCTTTAATGCAGCTTTTGCCATTATTTTTAAGATGTAGTTAATTGGTTTTAAAACAGAGAGGTTTGTTACCTCAGAACTGGGTCATTTATTAATTTGAATTTGGAAAATTCTTTTATTTCGAGGGTCGTAATATTTTCCGTAAAGGCAAACGCAACGACAGTGTTACGTTTTTACAACAAAATAGATACACGCTTACACGCTTAGCGCCAACTTTTCTCACATCATCACATGGTACAACATGTATCACATCAGGATCATTAGCAGAAAAAATGTACTACGTTAATCGTGATGGTCGACCGAGGTCTTCAATAGGTGGAAATACCCCAGTCAGTCCGGTTTCCCTAATTCGTATACATATCACCCGTTTAATTGTATGTACATGGTGTAAGGGCTTTTACACATTATGACCGTGCAATGTTAAGGTGCGTTGAAACGGGCCATATTATTACTGCAACATGTTGCTACAATATTGTCAACTGTAGTCCGGCCATCACAAAAACATTTTATTCAAGTTCAAATTTAAATTATTTATTCGCTTTAAATGGGGTAGTACATGACGTGGTAGTTCAAGTTTGACATAAGGCGAACAGGCACATTTAGCCATAAAAATAGCATGCAAATTTAACATATTATTAAAATAACTTCAGTAGATTATATTATTATTATTGTCATTGTGAATAAGTCAGTTCATCAGTTTTTGTGTATTGATCATAATTTGCTTTTTATGTCTGTATGATGTTGCTGGCAACGGTATTGTAGCCATAAATTGTGGTAAAAACATTGCCCGTTTAGACGCACCCTAAAAGTATTGCCCGTTTAGACGCACCTTAAAAGTATTGCCCGTTTAGACGCACCCTAAAAGTATTGCCCGTTTAGACGCACCTTAAAAGTATTTCCCGTTTAGACGCACCCTAAAAGTATTGCCCGTTTAGACGCACCCTAAAAGTATTGCACGTTTAGCACCCTAAGAGTATTCAAGAGTTCAATGTCGTGCCGTGACGTACCTTAACGTGAAAAAAGATAAAAACTCATTATCAAAACAGTGTGATATGTTTAGTACAAAACCTATCATATATTTGATCAATGTGCGATAAAGATATGAAATAAATAATATGTTAATTTATGATTGTTTTGTATTTCAGACGTTGAACCCAACATGGAATCAGGAGTTTATATTTAGGGTGAGTGTTATAATGTATTCAATAGTATTAAATAAAATACTAGCTTTTTTTACTGGAGTGGGTTTTCTATGCCTCGGGAACAGTATCTTTTTTCTGGTACATATGTCCTTTTCTGTGCCTGTGTATGCAAAACTTTCATGATGACCATTTGAATAGTTAATGCGTGAAAGAGTCACAAACAAACAACTCACATTCCCATTTATAATATTAGGTAAGATCACAACAGACAGGTTTGTTAGTTAGGGATTGTCCATTAATCACGTGAGGCTCGAAAGGGGTCCGGGTACTTAAGTATTAGAGGTCATATCCGATTGTAATTTTTCCTATCTTTTTTAATTCCAGGCTCAAAAATATGTAATCCCAGTTGAAAATTGCCCTTGACCTTGAGATTACCTTCAAGTTTGTGATCAACCTCAATATAAAGGTCACCAATGGATAGCCAGGGCAAATTTCTGTAACTTTTGTTTTTAACGATTTCCGAAAAATGCATCCCTAGCGAGTTATTCTGCTGTTCCGGTACTTTTCTAACACCCGGTATATTTCTAAATATAAATATATTATAGAAAAATTCCACCCAGACACAGAACAAATGATCATGCTCATCACACAATTATTTGTCCTGGGTGGCAATCGAACCCACGACCTCTAGCTCAGCAGTTAGGATTACTATACACTAGACCAACAGGCCAGTCTCATATCTTTAATATTTTCTTTTCAGGTTAAACCACAGGAGCATAAACTGCTCATACAAGTGTTCGATGAGAATCGTCTCACCCGGGACGACTTCTTAGGCATGGTAGAGATACCCCTAGCGACCCTGCCAACCGAGACGGCCGCGACCCCTCGGCCCACCGCCGTTAAGTACCCCTTGCGACCGCGCAGGTCTGTGTAAGTAATATACTAAGCATGATGTGTGCTTTTTATAATTTTTCTTTTTTTCTGGTGAAATGAGGATGATTTAGGCTAGTGAAAACTAAAAAAAAAATACTAAAACATTAATATGTATGGAAAATTGCTTTTAAAAGATGTGAGGTTAATAATAAAATAGAATTTCAAGTTGACAACGCTATTATATTAACATATTAACAATCGGATTACTAAAATAAAAACTCTCGTGAGTGGCATTCCTATTGAATTCACGTGTTTCAGACCCAACAGCGGACCTCCATCAAGGTTGAAGTTACCTGTCATTCCTGACACTGATACAAAAGGTAGCTCTCTCCTTGATAAAGGACCCTTGTCGGGTTAGAAACAAATTTTTTCATATAATAATAACCAACAAATTATATTTTCGTTAGAGCTGGCCAGGTCCACTCCGCACTTGAGGTATAAAGCTGCAAGTACGCAGTGGACTCGACTAATCGTACCAAAAATTCAGTGGGCTGCTGCGCGCCGGCTGGGTCCCATGTTAGTTCGATGCTCACTCACGCGCTGCGTCGCGTTATCCGTATCTAGACTATTGAGTTAAATAGTACCTAGCCTAGGTTTATTTGTTTACAAAAATAGAGTAATAGGCGCATGACTTACTGGTAATTAAATATTCAGCTTAATTAATTATTTAAAAAAAGACAACCCAGACATCGCGGCGTCGTTACTTCTAGGTGAATATAACTGTAAGCAATTAGCGTCATGCGACCTGAATTGCGAATTTGCAAGTAGTACAATAAAGATGAGTCATCGAGTTACAGCTCTGAGATCACCCTTAGTGTCACTAACACCCGGTTTCTGAAAGGCTGATCAAAATATTGTTTAACTAACACAGCTGTCAAGTTAACAGTGGTGTCAAATCAATTCGAGTTTCTGAAAAGAAAATTAACAACATTTGAGCATTCCAATGGCATTTGACAGCTTTTCAGCAACCGGGCCTCAATAAACCACTGAGTGGAGGCCTCCTGGGAATACTTTTGGTGCTACGGCTCTGCTAGTATGGTGAAGGCGATACTTAGTTTTATTCACGTACACACACGTAAATAAATACGTACTTAGTTGTAGACAATAATTCCTGTATGGCAGGGGACTTTACAAACATTTTAACAACGGATACAAAGAACAGCAGTCTGGGGATTACTATTTGTGAATCACACTAATTGACTCATATTGACTCGTGTGGGCGGACATTAATTTTTTTAGATATTTATTATTAGCATAGATTATTCTTGTGTCACGGGAGGCTTCACAAAGATTTAAACAACGGAAACACCCAGACTCGGGACAATTTTTTGTGGATCACAAATTTTTTTTTTGTCCCCTGTGGGATTTAAACCCACAACAATCGGCGCGGCGTAGTGACAAGGCGACCACTTCAACTATTTTGCCATCCGTGCAGTCACTAGCTGTTAATTACATGAGCCTTGAATTATATGAATATACAGGATTCACAGCAGTTGACAGCTTGTAGGTTTAATCAGTCCTCATCCAATCTACATTTTAATTGTAGCGACGAAAGTCTATAGCTAAAATACATATGTATTTATGACAGCTTCTAAGGAATTGGGAATCATTTCGAAAGTCAGGCGGTACTTCAGCTCTGATCAGCTGCTTAATCGCTATACAGCCCAAGTTAGATCTTGCATGGAGTACTACAGCCACCTTTGTGGTGGTTCAGCTAAATATCAACTTGAGGCTTTGGACTCTGTAGTCCGAAGAGCTCGTAGGATCTCTCGGCTCTTATAAACGACGATTCTCACGAATAGATAATAACACAGTCTTGAGCATCGTCGTAAAGTTGCCTGCTTATCGGTTTTTGAAGTAATAACTTCTTATGAGAGGGTAAACCGCTTCGTTACGTAACGTGTTACGGCGCCAGTCTGTCTGGCTTCCCTTTCTCTCACGCATACGGCAGCGGTAGGCAGGCTCCTCCTCTATCACTCGTTATCACTTCTGTCGGGCGTTCCGAGACGCACACTTTTTTTACTTTTTTATTGGATTCACTTTTGGTGAGCGAGCGAAAACTCTCTTCGAATCAGCCGTTCCTTCATCTGACTCCTAGACGCAGACAGAAGTTCCATCCTTTATTTGTCGACACCCCAAAAACTCGAACTGAACCCTATGTCAGCTCCAATTTGGTACGAGTCGCCAAAGTGTGGAATGAGATGCCTGCGTATATTTTTCCAGTCAATTATAATCCTGGAACATTCAAGTGTAGAGTGAATAGGTTTCTCTTGGATAGGCGTGTACCATCTTCGTTTTCATCGTCACTTTCACGACAAACGCCTATTCCATTAATCAATAAAAAATAAAACAAAAAAATAAAATAAAATGAAAGTGTCTGTTTGTAATGTCATAATACACACGGCACATTATAGCAAAAAAATATACATTTTTTTTTTTAATTTTTATATGTCTATCTGTCTGTTTGTTCCGGCCAATCTCCGGAATTGATGGACCGATTTCCATGGGACTTTTACTGGCAGATAGCTGATGTTATAAAGGGTAACTTAGGTTTTTATTTTAGAAAAATAATTAGGGTTCCTCGCAAAATATACAAATATGTACACGCGAACGAAGCCGCCGGGGAATAGATAATAAAAATTAAATAAAAGCATTATACTCAAATAATTATAAAGTATTGTCTTAATATTATCAACTGTATGTAAAGATCTTAAGCCGTTAAGTATTCAGCTATCAGTATATTGTGATAAAGTGTTAGACTGCTTTCATTTCGCGGAAAGATGCGATGAATCACCTCCATTGAGTGACGTTGGACCTCTCATTGTACATACATTATTTCTATTATTATATCTTATTGTACGTACATATTTGTATCAAACAACATGAACCATTTCACAGAAGTTAAAGACAATCACAATTTAAACACACACCACAGAGATAGACTTTACCTACCACCATCAAGAATTAAAATGCTAAACCAAAGTCCCTACTACATGTCTGTAAAAATATACAACAAATTACCTATCCACATAAAAACTGAAACTACAGTTACACTATTCACTAAAAAACTAAAAGAATTCTTGATCTCCGGCCTCCATGAGCGCTTGCCCGGGGGGCGACGGACAGGGTTGTCCGGCGCCCTAGCAGAAGCAGGCCCGAGTTCCGCGCGTGCCTCTCATACTGATAGGGGACAAAATCCCCCACAACACAGTGGAGTCGCCTGTTGTTTAACACGCGGCCAAGTCTGCCAAGGTTTACAGGAATTTCCTTCAAAGGGTACACCTGTGGCCCTGGTAATATGGACTGTGATGGAACACCGTGTGGTTTTAGTCGGTTCGAGTCCGACATACCACCCTACCGCTTAGCTCAGGTGGGGTGACGACCCGTGGGGGTTTCCACACGTAAAAAATAAAAAAAAAAATAATAATAATATAATTAATATACCTAAAAAACGGTTCTGATTAGAATACGTGTCGATGTAAAATGTCGTAACCAGAAATTGTAAAAAAAATATGTTTTAAAAGAGTGCCCTTGGAGTTTCTTGCCTGTTCTTCTTCATAGGATCTACCTATTGGAACGACCAACTACCTTCACGACTGACTTATTCGGACTGACATATGACACCTGACAATTCAAAAATACCCATAATTGTTTTAATTGGAATAAATGGTTTTGATTTTGATTTATCATTAATAAGCAATATTTATAACCACCATGATAAATTTTGGTCATTACTGAGTGAGCGAGTGGGAAGTCGGTTTAAGACGAAGAATATTATTTTATATTTTTCGTCTTAAACCGACTTCGTTAAAACCCAGGTTCTTAACTAAATTGTTTACTCAGCTTTTGATATTTTTTCTAAAATTGAGTTATTTCTGTTCAAGATCACAAATTGCAATTAGAAACAATCTTTACAAGTAGAACTGATATTAAAAGTAATAACTGTATAAAAGTTATTAGTTTGGGCGAATGACTGAATTTTTTTCTTTAAAAATTAATGAATTTTAAAAAGTATTGTAGATGAAAATGAAATCTGTGGAAAACAATGTTATTCGATTAGGTAAGGGAGATTCACAGGGAGATATAAGGGACATTTTAGTACTTGCTTTAAAGCACTGATAACATATATTTGATATAGTGCACTACCGTCGTGAACCCACTCCTAATACAAGCGTTAAGCTTAGCTGGAAGGGTTAACGAGATTACTAGTAATGTGTGACCCACATTACTAGCAATGGTTATTAAAAAAGAAAAGAAAATAATCAAATCAAACAATTGTATTTATTTGTGAATGTATTGTTAACATCTTGAATACAGTTCAGTAATCAATGTAATAAAATGTTTTCCCAAAATCTTGATACATTAATAAACTATTCACGATTTATAAGATAATGTAATAATCTATTACAATCAGTTTGAATCATCCTTATTATTTAGCTACCGGTTCTTCCCAAAAGGTATACTTTTATTTTATATTTTTCTCTTCTATGTGTGGTATAATTAACCCATTGAACGCTGGACTGCCAGAAAATTCTTTTCGGTCACCGCGACGGTGTTCAAAGGGTTGGTGTTGTGTGGGTGTGTTCTGTGTTTATAAAGTTATGCTAAAACCCTTTACCCGTTTTACGCAGCAGGGCCGCAGCAACTATTATTGGGAGAGTAAATAAAATCAAGTTTTAAATTTTCAAATACAAAAAAAAAATTAAATTAAATTTTCCGATATGCACTGTTTTCTTTTTGATAGTACTAAAGTTCATGAACAGCTACTAAAAATAAATAAAGAGAATTTTACAAGAAAATTGACAAACAGGAGAAAAAAGATACCAAACTATTTTGTCTTTGTCTAATTATAAATAGATAAAAGAAAATGATATTTGTACTTTAATGGAACAGAAATAATGTTGAATATCCGATGACATTAACGAGATTTTGCCTCATGTTCAACAGATTTTAGATAGCACTATAGTGGACATGACTATTCACAATACTTGTGCGAGTCGTAAAAATTTAAAAAAATCACAGGGTATTTTTGCTTATGGGATATCCAGTTAAACCGTTATTCATTTAATGCAATTGTGGAACCCTACCACAATCTTCTAGCGATATTGCTTTACACTTAAAATTGTTTTTCCCCCCTGAATTGTGTACATATGCTTGATCCTCTATATGTGGGTAGTTTGAGTTATCAATTTTATGTGTAGATCGGGACTTAATCGCGGTAATAATTAGAAGGGACTATCCTACTACTCCTAGTCTACCTGTGATAACGATCGGTGCAATTCGATCGAAACGTCGGGTGACCAAAAAAGGTATTGTACCTTCTAATTATTACCGAAATTAAGTCCCGATCCACACATCAAATATGTATAGTCGCGAAAGTTTAAAAACAATTATCAATTTTATATTAAAATATTTATAAACCTTTATTATATTTAAACCGTCAGTGTTATATCCCATACTATTGATTTTCTTGTATTTGTGTGTTAGAGTGAAAACCAGCTCTGTGTTAAGTAGTTTTTGTTGTGAATTTGATGTGTAAAATGCTCCAGAGCCAAATTATTGGTAAATCGGGCGGTTAGTTTTAGTTAGTTTTAAGAAGTCCATTACCATGTGCTGCATTAGATAATGTTTAGTCCCGCATTGAAAAAACTTTTGGGTAGCGAAGGTAGGATAGTAGTAGCTCATAATAATTTCAGAATGTTTGTCCTTAATGATGATGGAATCTTTTAATAAAAGATTTATAGCCTGGCAAATTCGTTCGTGACAATCTCATGGTTCGCGCAGGTGGCGGGGGACGTTACTACCTGATGACGTGTTGTATACCCCTATACACGATATGAATTACGTTACGAATTGGTCTGCAGATATCCCTAAGTAAAATCGCTTAGAACCTGATTTATTGCGTTATATTGCATGTGAAGTAGATGTGATGTAGATTTAGAATATTACTAAGAATACAGGGTTTATTTTATTAACTCAAGAAGCCCAATCATAGGTCAAATTAACCTACACAAATTATATATTCTTGTGACTCGGTTTATTTTGCTATATTTATTCATTTTTATTAATATATATTTATGTTCTAAGAGGTAAAAAAAGAAAAATAATATTAATATTTGTTTATTACACTGTTAAAATTAAAACTAAAAGTACGCATACAAAAATAAAAAAAATAACAATAAAAAAACGAAATTAAGTTAATCACTATCGTCACATTCCATATTTTCGTTAAGTTTGACGTCCAATAACTTTCCCTATCGGTGGATTCATCTTCGTGTAGTAATATCGTGTGTGTTTTGTCATAAGCGCCCGCACTCGTAGACACAAGTTACCTTCAACAGCGACGGCGCCTGACTGACGCTCCCGTCAGGTGACCCCCGTCCCGCGCACACGTTTTACCAACCCTGGCGCCTTACGTTCCCCTCGCCCGCAGATCTTGGGAGGGTCACGTACGAATTTGCCAAGCTATACTTCTATCACTGTAAGTGAGCATGCTTGTCAATCCCTAATTTGCAAACGTATCCATATTATTCCAAAGTTAATTAAATTATTATTAAGTAAACACTTAATTTATTCCAGCATTGTCGCCTTTTTGTACAAAATAGATTAACTGTCAGCATTTCTACAATAAACAAAAATACTTTACATTTAACAGCGTGGTTCGTAATTAGTAAACACCCTGTGTATGTCTTTCATCACTTTGTTCTGTCACCCATCCATCAGTTGCTAAGTAAACAATTCTCTACGGGTTCCAAGACAGTTCAAAATCCCTGGGACTCGCCTTTGTGTCCTCCTCGGTGTTTGGGTCACTGTTGTTGATCTTGTACAGGCGTCACAGTATGCGGGTGGGATTAGTCCCATTGACTCTACTGTAAGTCTAACTTGTACCTTTATGACGTAGTGCTCGATCTCGGGTCCGCGGCCACATCGAGGTGTACCACGCGCTGGTAGGCCGAGTGGGGGAGACCGAGGAACCAGCGCCTAGTGATGAGTGGGAGATGGTGGAACCAACACCACAAGTGGGGACCGTTCAACCGGTAAGATTATCATTGTCTTCTTTTAACACAAATTAAATAAGCATAAAAATCTAGCCTTGTACTACAGACGACGAGTTTTATGGCGATGTGGTTGAGCTTTGTGATACATCAGAGGGTTCGATTCCCGCTCTGTGCTAATGTTTGTATGCATGTATGTACATATTTATTTGCGTTGGTCTGAATTGTCCTATGTATTACATATATTTTCATAAAATTGTATTTTAGGTTCTAGGGTCTATTTAGGCCTGCCATCACTTAAATTGCCGACGCCGGACAAAAACGTAAAAAAACCCGGACACATGGGTGAAATCGAGATTCTTTCCCGGACACCTTAAAAAAAAACGTCGATTTCATTGAAATTTTTAGCTTGTTAACGATTCATGTAACAATTATAATTGTCCGTTGGCACAGAATGTCCGGGTTTACCCGGACACTTTTTGAAAACCCCGCCCGGACGCTCCCCGGACGCCCTCTAAACTAGGACAAATCCGGGGAAACCCGGACGGATGGCAGCCCTAGGTCTACATAGGTCGTAGAATCTATAGTACCGTAGTAGCTATGTTTAGCTTCGGTTTTGATAGCGATATGTAACATGTTTAAATACAGAAATACATACATTTAATTTAATTTTTTTCTTTAATTGCAATAATGGAGTTAATTAATTCAAAGCTATGAATTAAGAGGTACTATATTACAGGTTTGTGTTCGACTCAGTTAAATTTAACTGTACATTTTAAATGTAGAAGCGGTCAATCGTACCGTTCATAAAAGCTTCGTATGTAACTTGACTTCGTTTGATATATTTATTTATTTACACTTCCTGCAGACACATTGTCTAAGGTGGACTTAATGAATGTCAACCTTTGGGTGATACACAGTCGTGCGTGGCAGGTGTATAATTATAATTAAATTTGGGGTTGTAAATTTAGAAAATAAAGAACAAAATTTAAGAAATATATAAATTACATAAATAAAACTACTTAATAATACAATATATAATAAAACCTAAATAAAATATCACACAATATAAATACGTTTACAAAATGCTTTTCAGATGATTCTACCAATAAGTCTATAATAATTAATATTAATTTTATATAATGACGCGCATCGTGACACAATAATAAATAATGTTATAGTCTATATGTTGTTGTGTGTTCAATAAATGTATTTTTTTCTTTCTTTCTTTCAATAAATATAAGTCTGCTTAAAGTTTGTCTTCATATTTCCGCACAATTTATATCTCCTTTTTCATTACTCATAAATAATCACTTCTGTACTCATCTTTTTACTTTTTTTTTCACATGCCTCTACAAAATATTTAAACACAGACGACGCTGTACAAAGCCAAAGCAAACATTTTTTTACACTACTTCTTGTTATAACAACTGAATTCAATTGTAAATATTTTTCTCTTATTTTCTGTAGGTACTGATCATACTTACATTATTATCATGCCCTAGAACCAAGTTACCTATTACTGGTATAGAGCTTTGCCTACTTATATTAACGGTTCTTGTTGACACTGTGTGACAGTTACCTAGCAAATAACTTTTTCGTTCTAGAAAAATCTATATCAGTAATCAGGTGTCACGTGGTTTTAAGAATCGTTATCGCTTTAGAAACTCGACTTGTAGTTAGTTTTAAGTATAGTTGCGTGCTTGGCTGGCGTAGGTGTCAGTGACATCAACGGTCGCATCGTTCACCGGCGATGATTGGGAGCTGATTGATGCTGCGCACGCGCACGTATATAATTTTGTATGTGTTTTTTTTTTACTTTATATATCGCTTTCAAATGCATATTAGTTTGGCTTTAACTGTGAAGTTACAGGCGTGGCATCCAAACCCATAAATTGTAATTTTTCCCTGGCATGATATTTCGATACGTGTTTTGCCTTTATAGGCATCTTTATAGGAAGGTGTCACAATTTCGATAAATAAGCTTTAAGCTATCAACGCTTACATGCTGCATGCACGCGTAACCGCGCTGTAGATATAGTTTATTTTGACTTATTGACAATAGTATCTTTAAAAGGAGCTGCAAGGGCTATAAGTCTCCGTAAGTGATGAGAGAGGGAGGTACCTACCTGTTTGGAACTACTTTGGTTTGCTTAGGATATGCGATATGCCTTTGGTTTTTTATATTAAGTACTTATATCCAATTTACGATTTTTTACAATGGTTAGTTATCACTGAAATTTTCTATTTTCCTAATATATGATGAAATAAAAGCTATTAGTTTAGCCTGGTTTGGACTCCGGTCCTTTCATTAGGTTGAAATTTATCTATAATCCGGGCGCCAGAGCCAAAAATAACGCGAAAAGTGGTGGTCTTTTATAATAATACGATACTTGGCTTAAAATTTGAAGAAAAATACGTAGAATAACATCCTAAAGTGTCTACTTCGACTGAGACACGCGACGTTGTTTTTTATTGCAAAATAACTTAAAAATCGGCTTTTTTCGGTTTTCATTAAATATCTACAAAATTATTGCTTTTTGAGCAAAATGTTTAATACAAAAGCTGTTTATCCGACGATTTTACATAAGGATTAGGCGTTAAAATATTAGAAAACCTTTTCCATTGCTTTAATAAACGAGAAAGATGAAAAACGCAAAGAAATAAAAATGCGTGAAGAAGTAAAAATGCACGTTGCAATATTCAAAATTGAATGAAAATTGAATATGTTACAGACATTAATGTTTTTCATCGTACACCAAGTCAGATCGCGAAATTTCAAAATCGCAGCCAATTGTAAAATTGTTAAT
Organism: Euplagia quadripunctaria; assembly: GCA_963859945.1. Taxonomy (NCBI): domain Eukaryota; kingdom Metazoa; phylum Arthropoda; class Insecta; order Lepidoptera; family Erebidae; genus Euplagia; species Euplagia quadripunctaria. Next base: position 853,099 of record OY982575.1, on the reverse strand, counting down.
TTAAAATTTCGATTGTATATAAAATGTGTCACTGGGATGGTATTGATATCTGAGTTTTTGGAATCGATAGGGAATAACAATATCTTTGATACCTCAAAAAAAATTTTTTTTAATTGAACAAATAAAAAGGTTATTAACGAAAAACCGTAAATGAAAGACCGTATTTTTTCTAATTTTAAACTTAGACGTAAACAACTTAGTACTACGCCTACAATTGATTGCGCTTATTTTTACATTAATTAAAAAAAAAGTAGTACTAGTACTTTTTACTCCAAGTACTCTAGAAGTGGGCACGTAGTTTGTTAAAAACGTCATATGATACGGTCGAAGAAATCGGGGTACAACTCTTCAAATCTGTCATCTGTACCAGGGCTACACTGAAAATTTCCTGAATCAAGGAAGTGACACAACATTACTATTTAAAAATGTATTTATTGCTTTTCGAAGTATTCTCCGCGAAATTTGACACATTTTTCCATACGATGGAACCAATCATTGAAGCAACCATTCCATTCGGAAGTTGGGCTCTCCAAAATGGCCGTTTTGTAGGCGTCCACAGTTTCTTCAGGTGATGAAAATCTCTGACCACGCAATTTATTCTTTATTTTAGGGAAAGTATAGAAATCATTAGGGCTTAGGTCGGGACTGTACGGCGGATGGTAATAATTCTATGTTTTCTTGCTCTAAAAACCCTTTTGTTCTGTGCGCGGTGTGAGAACTCGCATTGTCATGATGGAGGATGATGCGGCGGTTGCAGTTCTCTTTACGGAGTCCGGAAACGACCTGTGGGAAACAAATGCTAGCATACCATTCTGCATTAACCGTTCTTTGTCCCTCAAGAGGAATATTCGCAACATGGCCGGTTTTGGAGACAAACGTGGCCATAATTTTTTTTGCAACACTCCGTGAACGAACAATTTTAGTTGGCTTTAACTCATTTTCGAACACCCAAACTTGTGACTGGTTTTTTGTTCCGGGTTCGTACGCTTATATCCAGGATTCGTCACCTGATACAATGTTGTATACAGCATTTGAGGATCCTGCGTGGAATCTTTCGAGAGTTCTGACGCACCAAGTAACGCGAGCCGCTTTTTGCTCTTCACAGAGCAAATGCGGTATCCATCGGGAAAACAACTTTTTTACACCTAATTGTTCATGCAAGATTATTTGTATTTGACTCTTGCCAATGTCTAAATTTGCCTGAATTTCGCGGTATGTCACAAGTCGATCGTCCTCAATCAGCTTACGCATAGCATCAACGTTTTCTTGGGTGACTGCAGTTTTTAGACGACCTTGACGGGGATCATCAGTGAGTTTGACACGTCCACGTTGAAATTCAGCAAACCAGCGATAAATTGTGATTTTGGATGGGGCTTCATCACCAAATGCAGAAAGCATCCGGTCAACACACTGGTTTTGTGTTAAACCGCTTCGAAAGTCATAATAAATCATCGCCCTTGAATTTTCTCGAGTCAATTCCATTTTCTCAACGACTAATCAGGTTTGAGAAGACTTTGTGAGAAGACCGAGAATCTTTTTTTAAATAAATAAATGGTATTCGATTTTTAAAACCAAGGAGTTTTCAATTATTTATATAAAAGATTTTAATATGAAAGGAATAGTGGAAATATTCCATTCCCGATACTTTTAGTGCAGCCTATGTAATAGTGTTGTAAGAACTTTAGCATCATCCGACGTGCGCATTCGCCCCTTTGTCTCTTGTATTCTTCTTGTTTTTCTGAGTCCGCATCTACTTTTTCTCTTTTTAAACGACAATTTAAATGACTTGTGGTCTAGACTGTTCAAGTAAGCAATCTTTTTTTTTGGGATAGTGGGCAAACGAGCAGACGGGTTACCTGGTGGTAAGTGACTACCATCGCCCATAGGAACCTGCAACTCAAGAGTCACAAGTGCGTTGCCGGCCTTTAAGCTGGGAGTAGAGGTAGGGGGGCAGAAGGGTGGAGGGGGGAAAAGGGGGAGAGGGAAGAGTTAGGGCCTCCGGTAACCTCACTTATGTGGCGAAACAACGGAAAGCATTGCTTCACGCCGGGTTACTATGAGGCCGTGGTATCACTCCGGTCGAGCCGGCCCATACGTGCCAAAGGATGGCTCTCCCACGAAAAAAATTGTCATCCTTAATTCTAGAGTTATCGAGACTAGTTCTAAGTTCTAATATAAAGTTAGTGATGCAGTTAGAGATTATTGTCTGATGCTCTTCATGACTGTTTGTGTATTGTTTCAGACTATCGGAGGGGACGCACTCCCGCCCGGTTGGGAGGAGAGACAAGATGCGAACGGAAGGATATACTATGTCAACCACATCGAAAGATCCACACAATGGGACAGGCCCACGTTTACGTTAGTTTTTTTAAAATTCTAAATTGTGTTATAGTTTTTGCGGTAAGTATTTTATTCGATATCGACTTAAGAGCATATAGTCGGCTAAGGCCTCGGAATTGCTGTTATGATCATCCTCACTGGTTAACCGTTAATACGAAAATAACTGTGACTGTCGGAACTAGAATACAGTGTTGAACTAGAATCATTATGTAGGCCTACCATCAATTAAATTAGCGAGGCTGGACAAAAACTTAAAAAATGCCGGACACATGGGTGAAATCGAGATTCTTTCCCGGACACCTTAAAAAAACGCTAATGCCATTTAAATTTTTAGCCTGTTAACGATTCATCTAACAATTATAATTGTCACTTTACACAGAGTGTCCGGGTTTTACCCAGACACTTTGAAAACCCCGTCCGGACGCTCTCCGGACGCCCTCTAAACTAGGACAAAAGCAGCCCTAATGATATGCTAACTTTTAAACTTACATGATATATAATTATGTTTACGGGAATTAACGCGATCACAGGCCGTGGTCACCCAGGCAATTCGAAGGTATGTAATACCTATTGATCGCGTTTAATTAATTAATTAAAATTAATACATTATACAATTAATTCGATCACAGTTACAGTAATTCTCACTAATATTCACTTGTATTATTCGCACTTTTGAACTCTTAGTATCGCTTAACTGGAATTAACTCAAACCGGATACCGGGGCATTTTTTACCGGCGACCTTATCTTATAGAAAGTTCGTGAACTTTCCCGAAAACTCTAAACCCCTCTGGAACCTTCTAGGACATTGTGGGACTATAGACAGCCTATTAGTTCCGTTATTTTCTAAAATATGGCGCCGTGAGTATCAATTTAGTTCTGCTACTCGTTAATAGATGGCGCTACTGCCTTAATTTGGCGACTGCAACAGTATGTAAAAATAACTGCAATGGACAATTTATTTCTTCCCTGTCTTTAATGTTCCGTTCATCTGGTTTACAGTCGTATGCAGAGCACAGAGTCCCAAGCCGAGCGGATGGAAACAGCCGTGACTGAGTTCCAGCGCCGGTTCCACATCTCAGCTGATGAAGAGCATGCCTCCAGCCCCGCATCCTCACAGAACCATCAGGTATGGAATCAAAACTCGTTTTGCTGCAGGTCACAAGGGCCCAGGAGGACTAGACATTGTAAATAAGATTCAATAGTTTGTTAGAGAATACCAATTCAGTGTGTAGATACTGATGTTTGTCAATAAAGTATTGTCTATGTTTAAAATAAATTATGTAACATTCCTCATGAAAGGGTAATATTTTTTTTTTTAATATTGCCAGAGTTTCAGTGATTTAAGTAAGTGTCGCATTAGCAGATACATCATGTATACTGGACCCCTGGAGCTTTTTGTAGCCTTTTTTAACATTTCATAACAATTTAAAAAGAAAAAACTATCTAAAAAATTGTAAAAAAATAATCGGTTGACAAACAGGAGAAAATGGTTCTTAACTGTTTGCCTATTTATACAGGGTATATTTGAAAAAGGAACACTTACTTAAACCACTGAAAGGGTATGACTCTAGCATGCAGTTACAATTAGAATTTTTAAAAATAAACTATCCGTTTACAGGTTGTGACCGTTTGAATTTCCAGATATTTTTACCCCCGTTTCTCATAAAAGCAGGTGGAATGTGCAAAGTTTAAGATTTTAAATTGTAATTTTTTTTGTATATTTTATGAACGATTCACTCAGTTATTGATAAAGTCCATAAAAAGAAATAAAAAAAAAAATTGTAGTTAGTTTTTATGAATTTTCTTATTAATGAAATGAAAAACATTCCAAAATAAGAAAAATATGTACCATTTAAATTTTTTAACATTACACATTCCACCTACTTTTATGAAACACGGAGATAAAAATACCTAGAAATTCAAACGGTCACAACCTGTAAACGGATAGTTTATTTTCAAAAACTCTAATTGTAACTGCATGCTAGAGTCATACCCTTTCAGTGTTTTAAGTAAGTGTTCCTTTTTCAAATACACCATGAATATAGACAGATGTGTATTGAATCTCATTTCTGCACTACAGACAAACATACGTAGCTACCGTGTTAATATATCATGTTATGATTAATATTGAGTCTTGTTAATTATGTGTAGTTGTCCCGCCCAATATGTGGAGAGAGCTTATCTGGTCAACGCTTTGAACTCCATTGCGGACACTGGTGGTCCCAAAACTAAATGTTTTTTATTGCGATTGTTAAATAACTATAAACATGTTGTAGGGACATATAATATATTAATTATTATTGAACTGGAAAAGTGATGGCAATTCGTTTCAGTTTTTTTTTTGTCATACGTTTCAATTGGCATTATTTTAAGTTTCTTAATACCACTAATATTATAAATGTGAAAGTTTGGATGGATGGATGGATGTTTGTTACGCTTTCACGCAAAAACCACTGAACCGATTGCAATGAAACTTGGTATGTAGATAGCTGGAGACCTGGATTAACGCATAGGCTATTTTTTATCCCGATATTCCCACGGGATCGGGACTTACATGGGTGAAACCGCGGGGAGCTGCTAGTCTTCAATAATGCTTTATGTCCGTCCTGTCAGTCAGTCCGACAACCTGGTCTAACTACAGAACTTCGATATCGCCTAGTACTTGGGTTGTGGAGGTCTGATGGCAGTTGCTTCACGTAAAATATCGAAGTTTGGCCGTTTTGTAGTTAGACTGAAAGCCGACTCCAACTTAGTTGGGAAAAGGCTCAGAGAAAAAAAATGCTTTTTGCTTTTATTTAAGACTAGCTGCGCCATGCGGTTTCACCCGCGTGAGTTCCGGCGCCGAAGGAAAATCGGGATAAAAAGTGTATGTGTTAATCCAGGTCTCCAGCTATCTACATAAAAAGTTTCATCGCAATCGGTTTAGTAGTTTATGCGTGAAAGAGTAACAAACATCCAGAAGGGAAGGGTCCTTTAGGGACGCGTCTGCGCTTTCACAGACGATCCTATTCCCACGGTACGGTGGTGCAGGGTGGTCCGTAATATCACGGACCGTGGGAGGCGACCTTAGGACGTTGTTTTATATTTTTTAGCGGTCTAGAAAAAAACCCTTAAAATCATAGAAAAATAAAAATAAAAATTAAACACCTTCCCGCATTACCAAAGAAATACGTGAGAATCTATTACTGTACTTTTTAAAAAAACATCTCCGTATTATATATAAATATAATGAGACAATAATAACTCATTATAAGTACGTTATATGTACAAAAAGTAATAGTTGACCACACAGAAAACCGGCGTGAAGCAATGGTTGTGTTGTTTCGCCGAGTGAGTGAGGTTACCGGAGGCCCTAACCTCCTTCCTTCCTTTCCTTATTCCCACCTTAAAAACCCACAACGAACTTGTGACTCTTGTCGTCGTCCTCGTGACGGTAGTCACTTACCATCACGTGACCCGTCTGCTCGTTTTCCCCAATCCCATAAAAAAGCGTCTAAATCATGAGAAATTGTAATAAGCTGTAATCCTTTAATATTCCACCCTCAGAGGTGGAGTATTTTCTTCAAATTTAAACGGGACCAACTGAAACCGGTTCACAAATGACGAAGATATCGCGTTAGATACAAAAAAAAAATCAGTCGAATTAAAACCTCCTTTGTTTATAGTGGGTTTAAAATCTAATAATAATATATGGGTATGTCTATCATGATCATGCCCTTAGCATTTATCCCTTTTTGAGCGTTGCTTTGCGTTTTTTTTACTGATTTTACTGACTTAAAATACAAGAATCAATGTTTTCGTAATAAATTCACAAAAGTAAATTCATAAATTCTCAAAGTCACGAAACATGTTGTAGCAACTTTATTTCATGAAATAGGTCATCGATTAAATGTATTTATTACATTGATTTAAGTCAGCCTATATAATTAACATATAAAAACCGCCCAAAAAGGATAAACACTTTCTGAACGTTGTTGAAACCGTTTAAAAAATGACAAACGGTCTTTCTGAACGTTCTGTTTTAGAACGAATTTACATCACTATTCCGTGTTATTACGGAGAGGGAAATGGTTGAGGTCATAGAACATTAAAAGGGTTAAAGTAATTGTTCCTCAGGGTCCATTACTGTTATTGGTTTTATTTTTTTCTTTTTAATATGATAGTAAGATTGTCTATGGGATTGTGCGTGGTAGTCATATAAAAGGTCCATAGGTTATTTGCCGAAATAAGTTGATTGATTTTTCTTAAAAAATAAATTGAGGGCGCATGTCATGCCGAATAACATATATTTTCCGTAGTTTTTTCGATTAAGGCCCAGAAAGCCTAATTATATTTCTTTGCTAAGCATGCAATAGCTACTTTTATGGCAGACTAGTTAGAGAAAATTATAAGTCTCCTTTCCTAATTTATTGATTTCTGTCGTTGGTTACCGAGCATGACTGTTTTTATTCAAGGTCACCTACTTTGCCGATCCTATTGCACTAGAATATTATGTCAATAGTTATCTTTATCTACCTATCTGTTTAAAAATAAAGTAATATCAATATTTGTAAACAAAATATATTATTTTATTATGAAATGTTAATGATATGTTAATGATATTTATTTATCATTTCATCGAAATCATCATGGTCGGGAACGCATCTCAATAAACTATTCCAGTATTCACAGTTTTTAATATATATTTTTTCCTTTAATTGGAAGTTATCGACTTATTTCGGCAAATTATAAGGGTATTCAGATGTGGAACTTGCATGTGTACTGTAGAAGTGTACTGTTAATTTCTTTTACCAAGATGATGAGGTAGTCTACGATTCTGTTAAAAAATAATTTCTTACCGCAGCATGGGCTTAAGCGTGTAACATAACTGTACTAACAATACATTGTTACATTTATTTGTTCTAACTCTGGAAATATGAATTTTTATTCATTTATTATAGAAAATGATTTTTGTGAACTAATCCTGTTTATTTCAAATATGAAACAAGGTGCTTTCAAAATTGCTTTTAGTTTTCTACTCTACTGTACTTTTCTTCGATATATAATTGTGGACTTAATTGCACTGATTATTATTCTATCGCTAGTTCGCGACGGACATTGCGAGACAGTGTCAAGGGTATTATTTTATATTGTTTGACGTTTAAGTAAATGTAAATTGAATCAATAAAACAATCACCCATTAACATCATAGGACATGTTACCGGTGCCGCTGCTTGGTTGCTGCATACGATGAATTGTATACTCTTCAGGATATTTTCCCACAGGAAAAAAACAAGTTTAATATTAAGAAAGTGCATGTCAGGCTCGCGCTTGCTGTATGTAATATTTTTTGATTAACATATTGTTAACGAGATTTCATTTCTTGCTCAACCGGTTAGTGCGTCTCTATGCCATTGAAAATTCACCTTAAAGTAAGCATTATATGTATATGAATGCTAATAATGACACAAAGTATTTTTTATGACTAACATTACAGCATGAAATTAAATTCTTTTGCCATAAACTGATATCGGTGGTTCCAGTAAATACGTCTTTTGGGAGACGTGTGAATGATTAATTAATAAGGCTGTATTATAAAGTCCATACTTTCTCCATAGAAGTCCCTCAACAGTAGCAAATCTCGTGTCCGACAGTAAATTTAACTCATACCACAAGTGTATTGTAAGCTGACTTCTGGCAGCATCAAGGTAGGCCCTACGTGGCTTATTAATAGGTTAATTAAAGGTTTAACGTAAAATATAATTTCGCTACAAATTTTATAAATCACTACGATGAAGTACCAATATTTATATATCGAAGCCTCAATATGAATTATACCCATTATAATTATTTATGTTATAATTATTCACATTTCCAGAAATCGTCTACTGGCTGTGTACTCATTTTTAGATTACATTTGTTCGCTTAACATTGATTTTATTGTCCTAATGAACTCTCACAACATTTATTCAGTATGTCTGACTATTAAAAGGTTTTTCCAAGTTATTTTAGTAAATATTTTTGCATGTTAAAATGTATGCTTACCGCATAAATGTTTACAATTTCGTCATCATTTCAGCATCTAATTTAATACATAAACGACTTTTATTACCCCTACGTTTTCTTGAAGAAATCCTAGTCAAGAGACGCTACATTTCGGTTGAAACTTGGGGGTAACAAGGGTTATTTATTTATGATATACATTCCCTTTTATGTTGTTGTTTCAAGATAGTGTACGTTTTGAGAAATGGTTTTATACTAATCAAAAATAAAATAGCTTTTTTCGAATTGTATAAGAAAAAATGAGTACACGGTAACATTATAACATTGTGTTCTGAAAGGTTCTATCTAAATTTATTAAATTTGTATAATTAAAATGAAGAAGTTTGTTATAATTGTAGTATTTTTCTTTACTTTTGTAAAGATCTTTCAGGAATATTTCAGATGTTCACATACACAAACGAATCACTTACTTATCTGCGCTCATCGGTAACCGGGTGTTGCCATAGGCATCCACTGTGTTGTCCTCACTTTCATAGACAATTCTGCAGCACATGACGCTTGCGCTTACACCCCTTTATTTGGGACACATTCCACACACAGACCACAAACTTATTTCTGCAGTGCAAAGTAAACAAAATTGGTCCAAAAAATGTATATAAGTACTGCATGAATAAGTTTGTGCGTCATTATCAAATGTCAATGTCTAACAGGAGGATATAAGCAATAGAAGTGGTGAAACTAACTCAACGGAAACCACGCCGTTTTCAACACCGATCCGGTCGCCGGAACCGGTACAAACCCCGGACCCGGTAGAAGCACCGACAAATAGTATTAGTGATGAAACCGACTGTGATAATAATTTAAGAAACAAGACTCCACAGGAAGAGGATGACGTTGTATGCGCCAATGAACTTCACGACGTCCGGAATGAAGTTGACAATGGCTGTCAGAATGACGCGACTACTAGTCTAACTAATGAAAATGTAGAAAACGCAGATGTAACGAATGTAAATAGCGAAGCTACTGACAATACTAACAATGTGACAATACCGGACAATGTAGCTGACAATGGTAATACTACAGAATCAAACGCAGAAAACTCTGTCACAGAAACTGAAACTGCGTCTACTAATGCAACTGTGGAAACGTCTGAAAATAATTCTGACAATATTGAAAACACAGCTGAAAGTATAGAAAGTGATACAGCCACAAGTTCAAATGTTCCCGAAAATGACACAAATGTTCCCGAAAATGACACAAATATTCCCGAGAATGATGTTATTGTTGCTGAAAGTGATGAAGTCATCCCTGAAAGCGACATAGTAGAGGTCCGAAACGTAGAATTGGTGACTGAAGACCTAACTTTTGATGAGAATCATTTTAGTACACCTACGGGAGGAACCCCTGATCGTTCGCCGCTGTCCAGGAGACGGAGGACTACAGCTAGTTCTTTGGATGAGTCAGAGGTAAGAGACGACAGGCCGGTACGGGATGCGATGTTCATTGTATATAGCATAAATACTGAAGGTTTACCGTGAGTATATGTGACAAGATGCAGGTTTTGTCGTCCAATGCGAATTGGATTCCTGGTCTTGTGCATAAACTCGGGACTTCGCCAGCCATGAAATTTTAACACATAAATCACTACATTTGTTATTGCTCAGAGAAAAGTTTAGGTCAATTTACACTTATCCCTAAGCGTCAACTTTGTATTGACGCATGCGGCTGAGCGAAGTTAAAACCTAATTTAAATCGTAATTATTAATTGATGGCCATTCATTTAATGTTTTATTAATGGAGGTATGACATGATCGTTTGTTAATAAATGTGACGTGATATGTTACTCGAGTTACGTTATTCAAATTTGTAATTAATAACGTTTTTAATAAAGTAGAATATACACTAGGCATCGTACCCGCACCGGGCTCGCGGCGTGCTTTGGGAAATTGTCTATGAGTAAGTGTGAGGCACAACTTGCTATGTGATGTCCTGCTTACGTCACTAACTCCACGAAAACTATCGTTTGACGACTTGTATTTATGGCTAGGACTATTTTGTAACACAAGATTGTTAAATTTAATTGGCACTGCAGTGTAATATTTGTTGCCATTGTACACTCAACTCAGATAGTTGAGTTTGAGTAAAAAAACTGGTCAACCAATATACTGGATTTATTTAATATTAAAAATAAAATTCTAAGTCTAAATCTATGACTTATTTCTTTATAAAATAGATATTACAAAAGAAGTTTGAATTTTTAAAAGTTGAGGTTTATGCTCGGAAAAAAAAATACTGCGTAGTATTCAATAAAATTGATATTCATTCTTCTTGTGTTGCAAACAGAACTTTGTGAACCGTGGACTTGTAAGAGTTTTTTTTAATTTAATTTTTTTTATTTGGTAAATAAAATATTTTATGTTTCAGAGTTCAGACCTCGCCCACAGTTCACAATAACAATCAACCAACTAACGTAATCATAACACAACTCGACAATAACAATGCTTAACATAATCTGACATTAGATTTATCTGACATAATATTTATTTGACATAATATTCATTTGACATAGTATTTACATGTCTGCTTGTGCTGTTCGCTTACTAAACAATTGTCTTTTTGATATTAATGGTAGTTTTTTTCGTATTTATTACTTATAGTAGTTAGAAAATTGTGTATTTTCGTAGAAGTAGATTGCCATGAATGATGTTTAGACGTATACTTAGGCTTGATGTGGTTAAGCGTCATATGGAAAGTAAATTATAATCGACTGTTTTATTTGAATAATTTTGGGTGTTTGGTCTGTATTTTTTGATGTTATATATAGCTTTTGTTTGTTATTTTTTTAAGCGTAATTATGATAATTTACAAAGCTTTTTTATTTATAAATAAAACATAAAATATATATATTTAAACATTAATACAGCCCAAAATTTTCGGGAATGTAAATGCTGAAACTATGCACCATTTGTAGTTATGTGGTTAATAGTTTGGCAAACAAAAAAATTATAAAGTATTTATATATACTTATGGCTTTTTGGCAAAGGGTGGGAGTTTTTTTGCTAGGGCCAACATAATATGTAAATATACAGCGTGTAAGTTTGAGCTACGTTTATATTTACTGCACAAATATGTAGGTAAGTGTACTGCCAAAATCTGACAATTCATGTTTGTCTGTCTTTAATTAATACAATATCTAAATAATGTTTATGACTTGATTTTGTATATTGTCTAAGAATATTACTAGGGGTTAAATTTGCATTAGGTTGTCAGAAGTTAGTATGTCAGAAATGTAAAATTTCTGACATACTATTTATAATTTTTGGTAGTACACATTACACGGCCACGCTCGAAACACGTCTTTACAGCTATACGCATATGGTCGACAAAGCTTTGCAATATGTATTTTATGTTATTAGGATGAGACGGACGGCTCTTCGGAGAGTACTCATAGCAGCAGCGCCAGCAGTACACAGAGTCAGAACTTACCCAACAGTGATGGTATGTAACAATTAATCAAAGCTTTGTATAATTTCGGTAAGAACATTTTATTCTTAATATCTATTTCCAATCTCTCTTTCTCTCACTTTCAATCTCCCGCTTTCTCTCTTTTTCTCACTCTGTGTCTACACATCTCTTTCTTATTTCTTCGTGGTCTAAGTTGAATTCTAACTGTGGAGGTCATAAGCAGAATTGATTTTGGAAACGTCCCCGTCCTTCTGCAAACCCCTTCGAAGATGAAGAGTGATAAGTAGTTTAATATAAAACGTAATTGTTTCTTCCTCTCCACTTTTTACCCCACATGTTCATTTCATATTCTTTCTTTCTCTCTTTTTATTTCCTGTATTGTATTACGTTTTATTGGCGATTTCTTCAATACTTGAGAATTTCACCAACCAGTGGGTTTGGTGATTTTCGAATACCTTGCGGTGATCAACTTTAGATTCAAACTATCATTTTGTATAGGTCTCCCGGCTGGCTGGAGTATGCAAAAAGCACCTAATGGCAGGATTTTCTTCATCGACCATAACCAGAAAACTACCACATGGATAGACCCTAGGACTGGTGAGTTGTCTACACATAAGTTTGTTAGTTTTTATAGAAAATATTTTTTTCATTCGGAAAATTAAAAAGAAAAAAAAATTTTCTATGCGATTTAAATTGAACTTAGAGTAATAACTTCTTTAAGTTCGGGTCCGACAGGGATCGTTAATCATGGAGTGAAGCGACCTGTCGTGTCAGTGTCAGGTACCTGAAGCAAACAATCACGCTGGCGGTGTCAGCATCAGCCTATCGCCGTCCACTGCTAGACGGAGGCCTCCCCCCAATGTGATGTATGATAATAAAAAAATATATTACACTTTGCAGGTTGTGCATCAAGCTTGCCTACAACCGGTCCAGCTGCTGGAGGAGTAGAGGCTGATGAACTAGGAGCGTTGCCTGAGGGGTGGGAGGAGCGAGTGCATTCTGATGGCAGAATCTTTTTTATTGACCATAGTGGGTACAGAGATCTAATCCTAGTTTCCTAATCTGTTATTCTTGACTTCCGTTACGCTATCACGCTTTAAAAACTGATCTGAACACAAAAGGACGATTGATCCCGAGAAAAAGAGCCGTTCCCGATAACTTCTTAATAAAAATACTAATAAATATAGGGGGGTAATCTCGGCAAGTACTGAACCTATTCTGAAAATTCTTTCGCTAATAGGAAGCTTAATTTCCGCCGCAGGCATTATTTTATTACACTAGGTGTGGGAGCCGAGGCACCTCGCTAATTATATCAGAAATGTTACAGGTTTTAAACAAATTCTGGTAAAGTAGCAAAAGATTGTTTTAAAAAAAACAGCTACGAAAGAAAACTACCCCTGTGCCATGGCACTTATGTATATTTGTTTGTGATTTTGGTTCTGGATTCGATGCCCCCGTCGGACTATTTGTTATTTGGTGTATACAACACCAAGGATTTTCGAAATGAGCCCAGTTTTTTTTTTTTAATCATTTTTAACTCTTATTTTATTAAAAGTAGGGGCAAACTATAATAGATGAT